>LGRX02026901.1:0-74189 GCA_001247695.2 Cymbomonas tetramitiformis | reverse complement strand
AAAACCGTGCATATGCAAAAGCTGTGTTGTGTTGTGCTGTGCATTGCATATGCAAAAGTTGTGTTGTGCCGTGCTTTGCTGTGCATATGCAAAAGCTGTGTCGCGCTATGATATGCATTGCACATGCAAAAGCTGTGTTGTATTGTGTTGTGCTGTGCTGTGCATATACAAAACCTGTGTCGTGCTGTGCTTTGCATTGCCTATGCAAAACATGTGTTGTGTTGTGCCGTGCTCTGCTATGCATATGCAAGAGCTGTATCGTGCTATGATATGCATTGCATATGCAAAAACCGTGCTGTGCTGTGCAGTGCTGTGCTGTGCATATGCAAAAGCTGTGTTGTGTTGTGTTGTGCATTGCATATGCAAAAGTTGTGTTGTGCTGTGCTATGCATTGCATTTGCAAAAGCTGTTTCGTGCTATGCTGTGCGTTGCATATGCAAATGTTGTGTTGCGCTGTGTTTTGCTGTGCATATGCAAAACCTGTGTTGTGCTATGATATGCATTGCATATGCAAGAGCTGTGTCGTGCTATACTGTGTTGTGCATATGCAAAAGCTGTGTTGTGCTGTGCTGTGCATTGCATATGCAAAAGCTATGTTGTGCTGTGCTGTGCATTGCATATGCAAAAGCTGTGTTATTAACAATGCTGTGTTGTTAGCTGCTGTGCTGTTGCATATGCAAAACCTGTGTTATTACAATAACATTGCATTTATATGCAAAAAAACTGTGTTGATGCTGTGCCGTGCATCATCATATGCAAAGGGTGTGTTGTGCTGTGCTGTGCATATGCAAAACCTGTGTCGTGCTATGATATGCATTGCATATGCAAAAGCTGTGTTGTGTCGTGCAGTGCTATGTTGTGCATATGCAAAAGCTGTGTTGTGCTGTGCTATGCATTGCATATGCAAAAGCTGTGTTGTGCTGTGCTATGCATTGCATATGCAAAAGCTGTGTTGTGCTATGCTATGCATTGCATATGCAACACCTGTGTTGTGTTGTGCTGTGCATTGCATATGCAAAAGTTGTGTTGTACTGTGCTGTGCATTGCATATGCAAAAGCTGTGTTGTGCTGTGCTGTGTTGTGCTGTGCATATGCGAAAGTTGTGTTGTGCTGTGCTATGCATTGCATTTGCAAAAGCTGTTTCGTGCTATGCTGTGCGTTGCATATGCAGCACCTATGTCGTGCTATGATATGCATTGCATATGCAAAACCTGTGTCGTGCTGTGCTGTGCATTGCATATGCAAAAGTTGTGTTGCGTTGTGTTGTGCTGTGCATATGCAAAACCTGTGTCGCGCAGTGTTGTGTTGTGCATATGCAAAAGCTGTGTTGTGCTGTGCCGTGCATTGCATATGCAAAAGCTGTGTTGTGCTGCGCCGTGCATTGCATATGCAAAACCTGTGTTGTGCTGTGCTGTGCATTGCATATGCAAAAGCTTTGTCGTGCTGTGCTGTGTATTGCATATGCAACACCTGTGTTGTGTTGTATTGTGCTGTGCATATGCAAAAGCTGTGTCGTGCTATGCTATGCATTGCATATGCTAAAACTATGCTGTGCTGTGCTGTGCCGTGCATATGCAAAGGTTGTTTTGTGCTATGATATGCATTGCATATGCAAAAGTTGTGTTGTGCTGTGCTTTGCTGTGCATATGCAAAAGTTGTGTTGTGTTGTGCTGTGACTTGCATATGCAAAAGCTATGTTTTGCTATGCTATGCATTGCATATGCAATCGCTGTGTTGTGCCGTGCTTTGCTGTGCATATGCAAAAGCTGTGTCGTGCTATGCATTGCATTGCACATGCAAAAGCTGTGTTGTATTGTGTTGTGCTGTCAGTGCTGTGCATATGCAAAAGCTGTGTTGTGCTGTGCTCTGCATTGCCTATGCAAAGCTGTGTTGTGTTATGCCGTGCTGTGCTATGCATATGCAAGAGTTGTATCGTGCTATGATATGCATTGCATATGCAAAAACCGTGCATATGCAAAAGCTGTGTTGTGTTGTGCTGTGCATTGCATATGCAACACCTGTGTTGTGTTGTATTGTGCTGTGCATATGCAAAAGCTGTGTCGTGCTATGCTATGCATTGCATATGCTAAAACTATGTTGTGCTGTGCTGTGCCGTGCATATGCAAAGGTTGTTTTGTGCTATGATATGCATTGCATATGCAAAAGTTGTGTTGTGCTGTGCTTTGCTGTGCATATGCAAAAGTTGTGTTGTGTTGTGCTGTGAATTGCATATGCAAAAGCTATGTTTTGCTATGCTATGCATTGCATATGCAAACGCTGTGTTGTGCCGTGCTTTGCTATGCATATGCAAAAGCTGTGTCGTGCTATGCTATGCATTGCACCTGCAAAAATTGTGCTGTGCCGTGCTGTGCTATGCATATGCAAGAGCTGTATCGTGCTATGATATGCATTGCATATGCAAAAACCGTGCTGTGCTGTGCTTTGCTGTGCTGTGCATATGCAAAAGTTGTGTTGTGCTGTGCTGTGCATTGCATATGCAAAAGCTGTGTTGTGCTTTGCCGTGCATTGCATATGCAAAAGCTGTGTCGTGCTATACTATGCGTTGCATATGCAACACTTGTCTCAAATTATAGGCCTATTTCAATACTTCCTGCAATTTCAAAGATAATGGAGAAAGTCGTGTTGTGTTGTGCATTGCATATGCAAAACCTGTGTTGTGCTGTGCCGTGCATTGCATATGCAAAAGCTGTGTTGTGCTGCGCCGTGCATTGCATATGCAAAACCTGCGTTGTGCTGTGCTGTGCATTGCATATGCAAAAGCTGTGTCGTGCTGTGCTGTGCATTGCATATGCGACACCTGTGTTGTGTTGTACTGTGCTGTGCATATGCAAAAGCTGTGTCGTGCTATGCTATGCATTGCATATGCTAAAACTATGCTGTGCTGTGCTGTGCCGTGCATATGCAAAGGTTGTTTTGTGCTATGATATGCATTGCATATGCAAAAGTTGTGTTGTGCTGTGCTTTGCTGTGCATATGCAAAAGTTGTGTTGTGTTGTGCTGTGACTTGCATATGCAAAAGCTATGTTTTGCTATGCTATGCATTGCATATGCAATCGCTGTGTTGTGCCGTGCTTTGCTGTGCATATGCAAAAGCTGTGTCGTGCTATGCATTGCATTGCACATGCAAAAGCTGTGTTGTATTGTGTTGTGCTGTCAGTGCTGTGCATATGCAAAAGCTGTGTTGTGCTGTGCTCTGCATTGCCTATGCAAAGCTGTGTTGTGTTATGCCGTGCTGTGCTATGCATATGCAAGAGTTGTATCGTGCTATGATATGCATTGCATATGCAAAAACCGTGCATATGCAAAAGCTGTGTTGTGTTGTGTTGTGCATTGCATATGCAAAAGTTGTGTTGTGCCGTGCTTTGCTATGCATATGCAAAAGCTGTGTCGCGCTATGATATGCATTGCACATGCAAAAGCTGTGTTGTATTGTGTTGTGCTGTGCTGTGCATATGCAAAACCTGTGTCGTGCAGTGCTGTGTTGTGCATATGCAAAAGCTGTGTTGTGCTGTGCTGTGCATTGCATATGCAAAACCTGTGTCGTGCTGTGCTGTGCATTGCATATGCAACAACTGTGTCGTGCTCAGCCGTGTATTGCATATGCAAAAGCTGTGTTGTGCTGTGCTGTGCTGTGCATAGGCAAAACCTGTGTCGTGCTATGATATGCATTGCATATGCAAAAGTTGTGTTGTGTTGTGTTGTGTTGTGCATATGCAAAAGTTGTGTCGTGCTGTGCTGTGCATTGCATATGCAAAAGCTGTGTTGTGCTGTGCCGTGCATCGCATATGCAAAAGTTGTGTTGTGTCGTGGTCAGGTCGCGGCATTGCATATGCAAAAAGCAGTTGTGTTGCACCGCGGCTGTGCACATGCAAAAGCTGTGTCGTGCTATGCTATGCATTGCATATGCAAAAGCTGTGTTGTGCCGTGCTGTGCTGTGCACATGCAAAAGCTGTGTTGTGCTGTGCTATGCATTGCATATGCAAAAGCTGTGTTGTGTTGTGCGGTGCATTGCATATGCAAAAGCTGTGTTGTGCTGTGTTGTGCATTGCATATGCAAAAGCTATGTTGTGCTGTTGTAGCCACCACCCGGGCAATCATTCAGCCACCTCCCAAGCACTTATTCATGCACCTCCCATCATCTCAATGTTCTCACTCAGGCAGTCATGCAGTCATTCGGCCACCACCTGTACACTGAGATGCTAAACGACATTGATTCAAATGTTCTCTTGCAGGATTCAACATGACGAGACATATATTAACGACATATTTCTTTATATATCTTCTAGTTTCCTCTGAAATCGTCCGTGCTACCACGGTTTTCAATGAATACAATTCAATGAATGGAACCCAGACTGCTGTCAACAACGATGGCGGCCGCGACTCTTTCAACATCAACAACTCCCTTGCTCTTGGAAGCAGTGATATTGTTCCTGAGGACGGCCATAAAGGCAATGGAGCAAGCTGGTTTTACTTTGACGACCCCCCGCCTCCACCCTTTCCACCGAAACCTCCTCAATTTGTACACGCGGAGTGGCAACTTAGGCCGCCGAATCCGGTTGCGTTCGTGATCGAGAACGCATATGCTCCCCTCCTTCCTTCCGATGTGGGGTCCACCTCTACCTCCGCCGCGTCGACATCCACCACCAATGACATTAAGGACATTAATGGCATCCTAAATGGTGCGACTTGCTCACCTACACAACTCCGTGTGATTCTTGTTGGTCTTTTTTCACACGTGCTCAATGTGATATTTATACATTTGTTTTGCACATGCAGCATCGTACCCGCAGGACACCCCGTTAGAGAGGGCACAACGCATTAAAAAAGGGAAGTACCGCCTAAGTGTTGAAGACGATATCATCGACATCGCTGATATCGAGTCTTCCCTTATATATCTAACGATGAGATTTTTCACTTGCAGTGATGTATCCAGCTGACACTTCTTTGGAGAGAGCGGAGCGCATTCGCAAAGGAAAGTATACCCTTCACGCCGACACCAAGAGCACAAACTCCTTGGATACTTATTATTCCCAAGCAGGTGCGTTGAAACTCATATGTGTGCCATACTGCCATTGTTTGCCTTGCTTGATGGATGATGGTTCACATTATGGGTGGTAACAGGTTGGTTGAGGGAGCAATGGCTAATCATTTAAGAATGGGGTGACAGGCCAAGTGAAGGATGAAGAAGAAGAACGCTTGCATTCTATCCTTGTCGATACAGATGGACTAAGTACAGCATATGGGGATGAATCAGTGGGTTATGTACAACTTCGTCATGGATACTTGCTTGGAGGTGCCGGTGCGAGTACTCTCCATGCTCTATAAGTGTGTATTTGAGACATTCGCTTCGCACTCGGAGATCCGCTAGCTATTTCAGGTGGTGGTATGCATGGGCAGTTTATGGGAGGGGTGGGTATGGGTTGCGCAATTAATCAACTTGTGTATTGTTTTTCAGGTGATAGTGGTAATTCGGGTGCTCTTCTCGTGCCCGCTCCTACTAGTGTGGATGCTAGTGGTGAGCAAAATTTCTCTACAATGCTTTTGTCGACTAACGCGGGCTACGCATCTGGTGCTTATTCCCGAGATTGTGGCTTAATGTGTGCCTACTGTACCACAAACCAGCCATATCCAGCTTATGAATTATGGTTGGTCAATCTGATAGTTATACTTTGCTTGTGTGGTTGTATGTACAGGTGGAGGTCAGGTGTCGGCGGAGGGTGCCGCTAGGGGATCATCACCCTCTATGGCCCCTCCTTCATCTCACTTGACTACTACACCAATTCGTTTCGTATTAGATTCTGCGGATACCTCAGAGGATGGCAGTGGACTTGGCATGGAAGGCGATGTTCCTCTTACCGCCGAACAAACTGCAACCCGTGACGAGGCTGATAAGGTCCGCGCGTTTGCTTATAGCCAGGTGGCAACAGCAGGTGCATTGCCGGTAAAAAACAAGAAAGGCAAATTGAATTGGACACCCGTGCAACTTGCAAAGTGGGAAGACAATTTCGTTCAAATGATGCCGAATCCGGCAATGGCACTCGGCAACGCTGGACCCAATGTTGAGCGCTTCAAGTTATGTCGTCCGGGCACAAAGGCGAGTTCCCATAAACCCGTCTAGGGACTGAGCGATTAGAGATCAAGAAGTAGTGGAAAGCTCGCTCACCAAAATGAGAGCGTAGGGCTCAAGGCGCATAGCTTAGGGCTCGTAGCTTAAGGCTCTAAGCTCCAAACTCAGGGCTCCGAGATCAGGACGCAAAGTTAGGGGCTCGGAGCGTATAGCTCAGGGCTTAGAGATCAGAGCTCCGGGCTTAGAGCTCAGAGCTCGGAGCTCAGAGATTTGGGCTCAGAGTTCGGGGCCGAAGGCTCGGAGCTCAGAGCTCAGAGCTCGGAGATTTGGGCTCAGAGCTCGGAGCTCGGAGATTTGGGCTCAAAGCTCGGGGCTCAGGGCTCGGATCCCGAGGCTCAAGGGGCCCCGAGCTCACAACTCCGAGCTCACAACTCAGGAATCTGCTAGGGACAGCTTTGGGCTCAGAGCTCAAGCAATAGTTTTATATAAATGCTTATAATTTGTGCTTTCGTTGCAGATTTACTATTGGGATCCACCGACATTTCTCTCATCTTGGTGTGGTGCCCCGAGGTGTATCTCGTGTGGCGCGAGCACTGGGGTGCACGCACATGGATGGCCAAGCACTAAAAAACAAGGTGGACTCCTACCGGTGCATCGCCTTGGAGGCCATGACTGGATTTATGGGAGGCGCTATGATCATGCAAACTGCCCGAAGCCACAAATCGAGGGAGCAAAAAGCACTTCATTCAATACGTTGCATCCAAAATATTTGGAGCAGCTGAATGATTTTGCTTTGTTGCAATTTCCCGGGTATCGCACACAACAAAAGGTATGCGGCCTCAATGACATGATTATAAATGTGGGTTAATTCATGCACGGCATGCGCTCATACAATATTTTGAGGATTTGTCATGCTTCGCATGGCACACGTGTGCATCATTATTGCCATTTTGTTGGTGACCATGCTGGTAGTTGGTTCATTTGTAGAATCTAGTGCATACCGTGCTTGTCGGGCTTTGAGATTAATGATATGTACAGGTGATAGACAAAGATATGATGAATATGCTCGTGCACTACATTGGTACCGGAGGGAATGGAGCAGCCTTTGCGAAGATGGCTTGCTCTCTGGAGCTCGAATCTGCCCTCGATCTCCAATTACTGTACGCGACGGCGGTTGATTGTCACAATCGCGCCATAGGGCCCTTGGCCCCTAAGATCATCCCTGCGAAACTCGTGAAGCCCGACAATGGTTTGCATGAGTGGGGTGTCACCGCCTCCGACACATATTATCTCGAACAATTCAAGGTACCATATAAGATGTCATCGAATGCCCTTATTTACTTGTTGCAGTACCCTTGCACTGGTGAAAAATGTGAGTAAGTGCAAAGCTCACATCCGCAAATCGATGCATGCAAATGCATACACATGTTTCGTGTCAAGATATGCATCAACTCAATGTGTGATCATTTCACCTCCCGGGCACTCATCCAGCCCTACCCGTGCACTCATTCAGCCACCTCCCGGGCACTCATTCAGCCCCTACCCGGCAATCATTCAGCCACCTCCCGGGCACTCATCCAGCCTCTACCCAGCACTCATTCAGCCACCTCCCAAGCACTCATTCAGCCACCCACGGGCACTCATTCAACCACCACCCGGGCACTCATTCGGCCCGGGCACTCATTCAACCACCACCCGGGCACTCATTCGGCCACCTCCTGGGCACTCATTCAGCCACCACCTAGGCACTCATTCAGCCACCACCCGGGCACTATTTCAGCCACCTCCCGGGCACTCATTCAGCCACCAATTGCACACTCATTCAGCCCTAAGAGCTAAGGCATTCACTTTGATACGCTAAGAGCTGAGTGAGAGCTGGCAGTTGAAAGTGTTTAATATAGCTCTTATTTTTGTGTATGTGTTTGTGTCTTTGATGTGCATGGTGTTCGATCGTATGTAACAGGTAAGGCACACTCTTGGCGCTGATTATAAACGCCGCTACATACAGTCACAAGGCGGGGAAGTTTTGAAGATGGACTACACATTTGAGGAGAAGAAACACATACGTGTGGAATCTTTCCAAGTCTGCACGTGTATATTCACAATCCAAAATGAGTTCATTCAGCCAGTGCTGCAATTATTGTGTATGAGCAAGAGTTTGGTTGACTTGAAGCCTATCTTGAAGCGACACTATGCGACATACAAGGAGCTTGGGTTACCAGAGCCTAAAATCATTTTTGTTGATGACATCGAGGCGAGTGAAGAGATTTTGAAGGAATGTTACCCTAGTATCTTAGAGGAAAATGGTGGATATGGCGTCAAAGAGTGTCCTACGCATGCCATGCGCAGAGTTTTACAAACGCTCACGCATTCCCACGTGTACGTCCATCGATTCATGTCCGAGCTTAGCTTAGTGATGTACGAGCTAGACGACACAGATATGGAGCGCGTGAAGGAGCACCTCAAAAAAGAAGACCTTCAAGCAAGAACCCCTCGGAATGCGATGACGGATGAAGAAATCAACCGGTTGCCATTATTTCAGTTTTGGCATCATCATCCCTCGGTGAAACGCAGACTTCGACAAGCAGATGATATGTGCGATTTGTTCGACAAAATGGTGAACAAATGGTAAGTCGGCCGCATCCAAGGACTTAGGTAAGAGTTGAGGGATGAGAGCAAGGATCTATAAACTAAGCTCTGATATTTGAGCTCAATGCCCTAGGATTAGAGGTCGAGGGTCACAGCTTAGGGCTTCGAGATCAAACTTCAGGGCTTAAGGCTCAAAGCTCAAGGCTGAGGGCTCTGGGCTCGGAATTCAGAGCTCAGGGCTCCGAGAGCATCAGACGATCAAAGCTTGGGGCTCAAAGCTGAAGGCTAAAGAGCTTAGAGCCAAGGCTCAAAGCTCAGGATTCCGAGGGCAGAGCTTAAATCTTTGAGCTTAGGGCTCACAACCAAATAAATGATATGACTAGAAATAATTTTGATATCCCCACAACGACTCAAGTGTATCCTAGATGATTATGCCATCACTATCGCTCTTATAATGGTGAATATAATATGGTGCTAATAGCACCTTCTCACATGTTATCATAGCATGTTAATGCGATTCCTTCTCACACATGTGATTGTGTGTTGGGGGGGAGGATACAGGAAGCAATCAATCACGTGGTGCAATGGTAAACCGCTCTTCACTGAGGGGGCTGATGGAACTATGGTGATGCTAGCTCGTTTCAGAGCCCTTATCATCGGAGGATATCTATCTGACCCGGACTTCCCGATGCACATAAATATTGAATTAGACCCTACAATATTACCGAGGTACATCACAAAGCGTGGGAATAGTCAGCTAGAAGGGTATCATGCTCAACTCCATAAGATACTACGACATGCACCAAGTCATGGAGTTGTGCTCGCAGAGGCAAAGCTGTTGGAGTTCAACTATAGGTAAGCGTATAGTATGAAATGCTAAAGCTGGGCTAGCTGACCTGTAATCAGTACCAAATCGATTTGTGAAATGCAATAATCAGTTTATAAGAGGTTACAAATTTCAAACGAAGGCCCATCCTTGGATCCAAGAGTTGAAAGTTGAGTTAGAACTGAGTGAGAGATGGCACACCGTCTAGGTAGCTAACAGGAGAGAGAGAGAGTAGAGGGGAGGCAGGAGAGTAAGAGCTAAGAGTTAGCTAACATTTGGGTTGGGAATATGTATGTGTTTGTGGTATCTTGTCACGGCCCCGCCCTGCTCTTGATTTGCTTGTCACATCCACTGGGATGATGGTGGGTTGGCTTTTGTTGGCCGATCTCATGCCGTTCACCGTGTGGATGGGTGGGTGGGTGGGTGGGTTTCCAGATTCAGTGTCGAATGTGCGTATCGCAACCGTCGAGCTCGCAACCATGGCTCTATGAACTTTGAGAAGATGAGGCAAGTTAACACTTTGTACGAGGCGCATCCCGCCGCAGTGGTGCCATTCCCAGATTTGCCGGTGGACCCTGCGATCGACGTTACTATGGGCTTGATACGATTCGATGGTGAAGATGCGACGTACAAAACCTTTTGCGAATGGGTGTCAAACAGGGCGGAGGTGCAAGGAATTATGCCAAGTTGTGAACCAGTATCTATAAATGAAGGAGAAAATAACCTCCAGGCGCGAGTATCCCCAGATCCCTTTGCAAGCTTACAGAGCACATCATTACCAGAGCCACCTATCAAAGATCTAATGGGACCAGCTTATCATACGGAGATTACCAATGCCCCCAACCCAGGTCAAGGGCCGATTCCCGGTGGTATGACCGCGAGGGCACTCACAACAGCTGCAGGGCGGATCGCGGCAGCAGCGGCTGGGAGAGATGCTGAAAGGGATGTTTGTAATAGCATTCATGCTGGGAAGAAAAGGAAGCAAAGTGAGATATTTGCACAAAGTCGGGGTTTGCCAGACATCGAGCGGCCGATTAAAACTTCGGAGGAGAAACAGCTGTATATGAGACTGCGGAGGGACTTCATCTCCGAGAGAGACCCAACTACATATAAGAGCAATGAAATCGATTCGTCTCGTTATGCAAAATTTGCAAATTTTTGGAATGAGCGTCATGTGTTCCCAGCAATGGAAATGAAAGATCAGCAGGTAACAGTTGTGGGGCCAATATATCTGAAAACCGCCAAGCAATTAATGGATCACGAAGAAACAGTTAGAACCATAGCCGCCAATCTGATCGGTCAGGAAAGTCAACCTGGTGGAGTGGTTGAGGAAATGAGGTGGCAGACTGGATTGAGCCGTTCAAGCATCGCATTCCCTACGGATAATCGTATGGCATGTCCTTCTTTGCCACCACATTCAGCTTCGGCGGCTGTGTTGAATTACGCTGGTATTGTGCCGTCAGAGGTAGCCTACAACGACGCTGTGAATAGGGTATCGACTCCTAAAGCACCGGTCCCTTGGTCCCAAGCGAGGAGGGCTGCCTTTGAGGCAAGTAAGGCTGCAAAGGCAACTCAGCCCGGACAGACTTGGACCGCCCCCTACAAATTTAGGACACCTGTACCCGACATGTACCAAGCATGTACCTCCCATGTACTTGGACAACGTACATATGTACCTGCCCACTCCCCACTTGGGGCCCAAAACTCAGTGAAAATCCGAGTTGTAAAAAAGTGCAATATTTTCACATATATGTCAAGGCCATAAGTGACTAAGACATCCTTGACAAGTTTCGATGCAAACTATTGAGTTATACCTTCATAAATGGACACCCGAAAAACAGGACTGGCGTGTACCTACGTGTACCCACGTGCACCCGTCGACGGGTACACAAGTAAGAAATAGGTGCATGCGGCGTGCATGTGTACGCAATCGACTCCGTACACATGTACCCAGCATGCACCAGGCGGGTACCTGTAGGTACATGCCGGGTACACGGTTCCTCGTACACATGCACCTAACGTGTACCATATAGTATATGCTGAGTACGTGCTGGGTACATGGTTTCTCGTACACATGTACCAGACATGTACCAAATGGCAGACGAGGGCATGCTGGGTACATGTGAACGCACCCGCTTAGTACGACTTGGGTACATAGTTACCCCACGCGTGTTATATATGGCGTGCACGTGTACCGATAATGTACCATGTGTCAATTTAACAATTCACCATAACAAAAACGATCATTATATACAATTACATTTACCTATGTTTATCTATCATGCCTCATTGTCACTGGGATTTTCATCTCGGACAATCTGCTCAAAGAAGTCGGCTAGCGGATCCAAGACCACCGCGGTTTCCATGCAAGGATGTTTTCGAATCACCACTTGAGAAGCAATCTCCTCGGCAAGCATAAACGGTTCTTTTCGATCGAATTCAGTGGCCGGATTCTCTGGGTCCAATACGTAGAAGCAGTTTGAAACACTATCCGCTCCTATGATGGAATGCCTCGCACGCAAAGCGGCCGTTAAAGCTTTAGTTGGCTTCTTGAGCCACGAAACCTTGACAAACACGTACGGTCTTCCTCCAAGCTCCACTCGATAGATGGCATCCACCCGGCCGAACCTGGAATATAAGCATCCCCCCTCCCGACATCAAGCACGTATGTACCATCACATCGATATCAAATCAGTCTCGCACCGCTCGGCTCGTGCATGTTCGGCCTGCACACTACTGTACACTGGTACATGTGTACCCGGGACGTACCCAACATAACGCCATCACGGGTACACATGTACCCACGCGTTCCCATGCTAGGTGTGTATGTACCGAGGGTGTACGGGTACTGGTGGTACATGATTGTGTACTCACCGGTCTGTTTGTTCCTTTGTTTGCTCGCGACCTTTCGTCCTCACCCTCTCGACGTAAAAGGATCGGAAGTAACATTGCACTGTCTTGAACTTTTTGTCCATGGATGCGGTCCGGAACTTCATCGTACCCACTTGCACTCGATTGAACTTGCGGCATCGAGGAGGGCAACCTTCGAGTAGAGCGCGTTCATACTCTATCTGTGTATTGTCTTCCCAACCATGGGATGGGGTCCTGGTCGATGTGCACCTTGTACTTGGCGGTCTTCGGTGCCTTTGACCTGAAGGTGCGCCGTCTGCAAACAACACATGGCGCCTAAGCACTACGGAAATGCCGGGGACGTATGTACCGCGCGTGCACTGCATTACGGGTGCAGGCTAAATACACGTGTACCGGGCCAGCACTGGAAACGGTTGCGACCGGGTGCACACGTACTGACCTATGGTACATGGTGGGTACACGTGCACCCGCAATTTCCGATTTTTTTATTTTTACGTAGAGCATTTTTAGGAATTCGCTTGTGGTCGAATGTTGGTAGTTTGCTCCAGTATTTTGTGTGTCCCTTCTCCTTGCTCTCCAGAGCCATTCCCTGAAGTTTCCTAACGTCTTTCCCGTCATGTCGTGCCGTGCGCGTGCATTTGCGTCCCTCGTTGTTAGGGTTATTTTAGGGTTCGCCTTTGTACTATAGTAGTTCCGTTTTAAGTGGCTGGGTGGTAGTGCGTCATTTGGTTGGTTGGGGTGCTTATTTTGGGCCTGTCTTGTCCATCTCGGGTGTCGCTGTAGTGTTTTCGTTGTTGTCGAGTTTATGGTTACAGCGTTACATTGCCCTAAATCCATATATGTAACGCCCCTAATATCATTTCCTTGGCGGGCATCATTTTTTGTATGTCGTCCCCTAGTTGTGCAAAACATTTGGGGTGTTTCGGTGTGTTTTCCAATTTTTTTTACTTTTACGTAGAGCATTTTTGGGAATTCGCTTGTGGTCGAGTGTCGGCAGTTCGCCCTCATACTTTGTGTAGCGTGTCTCCCTACCCTCCTGAGCCATTCCCTAAAGGTTTTTCCTGCCCCTCTCTGTATATGGGGCTGTGTGAAGTCATTTGTGTCTTTAATTTGTAGGGTTTCGGTAGGGTTCGCCTGCATATCGTGGTAATGTCGTGCAAACTTGCCGAGTGGGAATGTAATCCTAATATTGCTATCAGTGTACCATGTATTCTTTTGTTTAAGTATATATATGCAGCGGTTCATTGCTGCCGTCCTCTTCTGTCGTTCGTACATGCCATGGGAATTCAGTTTATGTTCATTAGTTTCGTGGTTGATTATAATCGGCTATATGGTTGATCGTAATAAAGCCGCGTCCACGTGAAGGCGGCGGCCACGTGCACGTGGTCCCCCCGCCACGACCCAGTGGTTTAGGTCGGATTGTTGAGGTACACGACGCTCGCCACGCACGTTCCTGCGAAGCACAGTCAGTCGGTACATTACCGGTACACATGCACCCGGGAATAATCACAATGGTACGACGTGGGTACATGTGTACCGCGCGTGTACGGTGAATGCGGACACATTCTCCCACTAAGGCATTCCCACACGACGCGCCCACGCAAAATAAAAATTTTGGCAGGGCCTCCGGCGCACATTGTGACCATAAGCAAGAATTTCCGGCATATTTCGTTTCACCTTCATGCGTAAGTGTCCGGTACGTATGTACCGACGTCACACCGGCCATGTACCAACTGAAGAACGGTAAGGTGCACGCGTACCCGGGATGCACGTATTACTTTATGAAGGGAAGAACGCACCTTGCATCGACATCGTCGGTGTCGTGAACGGGTCGTTGTCGACCGTGTTGTCGCCATGCATGCGCCGGGGCCGGGCGAAGATACCGAGGGCGTCCCCGACGCTCCTGCCCATGTCGCATGGATCTGCATACGGGAAGACATTGCGGGTACATACGTACCGAACATGTATTAGGCGGCATAAGGTACATACACGGACACATGCACCTGACATGTACCCGGCGACCGGTACATGCCGGGTACGCATGCCGCGCCGCGAGCAAGTACACGTTGGGTACAAGATAAAGGTACACGTGTATCCGGCATGTACGCATGGACGAAAACATGTGTACTGCATATGTACTATCACCGTACGTTTCTGGTACATTGGGACCCTATCGGTACCCAAATAATGTTCTTGCATGTACCCAAACGTAATTTCTGGGTACATATGTTATTTCTGCACCCCAGTTTGGCTTCATTCTTGTACTTTTGTGTACTTGCTCGCGGCGGATGCTGGGTACAATTAGGGTATACATGAACCATCCCGTCACTAAAATCCGCCGCGAGCAAGTACAAGAATGAAGCCAAACTGGGGTGCAGAAATAACATATGTACTCAGGCTTGGTATATGCAAGTGCATGCGAGTACAATTAACACTTTTCCCGACAGCTTCAGGTACAACCCAGGCGCACGTGTACCCAAGCGAAAATCACCAAAACGCAAAAAAAGTCACCAAACCCCCCAAAAACAAGTTGGCCTCATTTTAAAGCGCACGACGAGCGCAAAAAATAATCGAGTGCACGACGAGCCCGAAAAACATTTTAGTTGCACGAAAAATGGGCAAACGTGTTGCACAAAAAAAAAAAGGAACAGAGAGAGAAAATCGTACCTCAATTAGGATGACCGCCCGAGTAGAGCGGTGGGGTGGAATAATCGATGACGATCGCGATCGATACGTACGTGACCTGCGTGCCTGCGATCCCCCAACCCGCGAGCGCGAGCGTCATGCGGTGGATTATTCCATCTCCAATCGTCCGATGGCATCGCATGGCATGGCACACGTTTCGCAGAATTCGTCATCGTCATCGTTATCGTCGATCGTGCTCGCGTGACGAGGACGTCACGTGCTGTGACTTCTCACGCCCCCCAACGCGCAACGGGAAGTCAAGGTGTCCACTGTAGGCATTTTTGCAGAATACTACTGTACTGTACTGTAAAAGTTCAAACTCACCGGTACAGCCGTCAACGCTTCACATTTCACCGTCCAGCAGTGTGCAGCAGCGTGTGGTGGCCTCGCCAGCGGGTTGCATGTTATGATATTTCTCATTCTTGCTCGCTGCAATATGTCACAGGTTTGTAGTGCATGTTTTTTATATGTATATGTATTATTTTGTGTGTGCTTAGCGCGCTCATCCTTGGCATGCGCGGAACTTTGACTTGGAGTGAACGGGAAGATTCCCGTGAGTCCTTTGCACTCGAAATAGTTGGTTCAAATCCAACTCACTCCACCTCTCCTTTTCAGTTTCCCTCGTTAATTTCGTTTTTCACTTATATTATCTTTCATCTTTACTAAACGTTACTTGGTTGTTTTTGTTTTTCAGATCGCTGAAAATATTCGAGTGGTGAAATCAATTTTTCCACCATCATCTCGCGTTTACATTCGCGCTTCTTTGAGGTTCCTAGGTTGCTAGTTATGTTTTGCACAAGGGAATCTTTGATGCGT
The DNA here is from genome assembly GCA_001247695.2 of Cymbomonas tetramitiformis. Taxonomy (NCBI): domain Eukaryota; kingdom Viridiplantae; phylum Chlorophyta; class Pyramimonadophyceae; order Pyramimonadales; family Pyramimonadaceae; genus Cymbomonas; species Cymbomonas tetramitiformis. The sequence goes on along the minus strand of LGRX02026901.1, from coordinate 58,314 downwards.
TTTCCGCTTTTTACTAAGTGTTGGTTCTTTGCTTTACTTTTCAGATCGGCTGTTTTGGAGAAACCCTAAATGGAGAAAATCGACCGCCTCGAGTACTTCATGAGCTTCAAGCTTCCCTTCGAGCGTGCTAGGTTGATAGATTGTTTACAATCGTAGTGTTGGAACTAGAAATCGTACGAATAGAACGTTATTTTGCGTATTGGTAGGATAGAGATGAGTAGTCCCAATTGTATCCCATCGTGCCTAGCTAGCTACACTATCGTATTAATATGATTGTATTAAACATGCTCGAGTGTTCCATGCGTATGCGTGATGTGCTAGCCTTCGCATAGCATATGCATTGTGAACACACTTAATGTAAGTAGCACACATTTTCGCAATCCTCTTGTGATATTGTGCATATAGATAGGCCTCGTACACGCGCACCAGAGTTGTACCCACCATTGCGTGCATGTGTACCCTTTTCGAGTACACATGCACCTATAGCGTACTAATGCATACGCACGTACATGTTGGGTACATATGTATGGGAGGCTCGTACACGCTTGGTACATGTGTACTAATAATGCACCGATATACACGTGCATATGGGGTACGTATGCACCAGTCATGTTAGTATCAATAAGTACATATGTACCTGGTCTGCGTACATGCGTACCCGGCATGTACCTCACTCAAATGTACATGCGGGGTGCATATGCACCAATCATGTTAATATCAATAAGTACATATGCACCTGGCTTACGTACATGTGTACCTGACCTGCGTACACGCATACCCGGCATGTACCTGATGCGTGGGTACATGTTGGGTACGTGCGCACCAGGCATGTTTATATCAATAAGTACATATGTACCTGGCCTAAGTACATATGTACCTACCATGTACCCCGGGTGACCCAACGGTAACATCCAACGGTAACATCCAACGGTAACCTGAGTACATATGCGGTACACATGTACCCGTACATGCGTACACGCCGGGTACATGCGCAGGCGGCAAAAGGTACATACACAGACGCATGCACCCAGCATGTACCCTGTCGCGGGTACATGCCGGGTACATATGCCGCGCCGCGAGCAAGTACACGTAGGTACAAGGTAGAGTACACGTGTACCCAACATGTACCAGACCCCGTTTTTTACTGTTTTCGTACACGTTGGGTACACGCTGGGTACACGTTGGGTACACGTTGGGTACACGCTGGGTACACGTTGGGTACACGTCCCCGGTACATGCCGGGTACATATGCACTGGGGTTTCCAAAATTTGTAGGGGCCACAAGGAGGGCTGCTTTTGATGCGGGGAAAGTTGCAACTCTGGGTAGGAAGTCAAAAAAGTATTGCTCTGTTTGTAATTTGCACTTTGCCATAGCTACCGGGCATAAACGGGACAAGAGTGGCTGTCCGTATGGTGAAAAGATGGCTGCCGATAAGGGCGGGGAATTGCTGCCCGGGAAGATTATCAAACGAGCTGATGGTTAGACGGGAGCATTTCCTCATTGTAAATAAACATTTCCGATTTGTATATAGATATTGCTTATTTTGTACATGAACATTAATGATGTGTATATTGGAGAGGAGCTCGCCTTTCTTATAAGTATATTAACCTAATCAATTCATCATGGAATCATCGGACACCAACCCGAAATAAGAATAGATTTAAATTGAATAACGCACAAAATATTTCCTGAGAACAAGGAGCAAATAAGTTTTTGGACCTCGCCCAGGGGGGGGTTCGGGGGGTACCACTACCCCCCGAATTTTTTGGGGGCTGGGGGGCTTTTCGGGGCAATTTTGCATCATTTTCGGGGGGGGGCTGGGGGCCTTAGCTGTCTCGATTGCAATGTTTCCTCGGAATCTCAATTGTCATGTCATTGACCATCGCCAAGGTGCTTGGGCTGAAATCAACACCTCCCATTGGCCAGCCATGCCCGGGGGTCGTTCGCGCCTCGCCTTTACCGGACGGCCCAAATCGGCCCCCGGCTACCAAATAATTTACGGTGTCTCCTACCCCTAAAACTCAACGTCCAAATCAACAAACAAGGCTTGTAGACTAGGCTAATTGCAAATCACAACAGGACATCCGCTACTATCTCCACGGATGAGTAATAACTATAGCTAGCAACTAATAATCTCCGAGCACTATACATGACCGACCATCTCCTTCTCCTCCGCACAACCGTACCTGCCAACCACACCCCCCACACCCCCCCCCCTTCGCCGACCGATGTCCAGCGTTAACTAATTTTGTGATACTCGAGCCCAATCAGAGTAGTCGCGACCCTCTGTGGGACCAGCTCAGGGTGGGGGTGGGGATTTGATGTCACCGGGGAGAGGGAGGGTCCTACGCGCCTGTTGTTGGTTTATATGTCAACTCGAATGATATGACATGACATGACATGACACATGACATGATATGACATGACATGGCATAACATGACATGACGTGACATGACATGACAAATGACATGGCATGGCATACAGCGTCAGAGTTGTAATGAAACCTCACATTTGCACTCAGATGCTGCATCGGTCGGTAGATCGAATCCCCCGCCCGTCGCGTGACATCTGAGCCGCTCACGAGACCCGCCTTGCATGTTGTGAAGAGCACTTCCCACGTTCCGCCAGTGTAAAGAGCTGTTTCAGCGGTTTTAATTAATGAATAGATTAGGAACATCCGCAGCATGCTAGCATCAAGATATGTTGCACACGACATACTTTGGGCGCTAGGTAACTTGCCCGCTCAGATTTGGGCACTCGAAGCGGATCTTGGGGTCCTCGCTTCGACGAGTGGCGAGGAGCGGTAAACGCCATCGATCCTCGAAACGCCATTCTCTTGGCGTTTTGACCAAGGGAGTGGCTGTAGCTACTTAACACGACTAAGTGAACTTATGTAAAACGTTTAAAACGCGCAGATGCGCTTCATCCGCTCAACGAATCGCTGGCGGTATGAAGCACTTCTTCCGCTCTATCTCCGCGGGATGTCGCTAGGCTGTCGAAGTACTAAACTTAATATATTGAACTCCTAAGGTGTTGTCCGTAATAAATATTGTTAATCATGCAAAGATCAACAAAACTGTCGGACATAATCTTCTCGTTTTGAGATTAGACCTAATGAGCGTTCCCTCAAGCAGCGCCACCGTCCCCCTAGCGGAAACCGGGAGGACGTTGGCGCGCTGTCCGGTCAAACCGCGGCAAGACCGGAGATTCCACCCGACAATTTTGCTAAACATGCCCTTCTGAGGGATACTGAAAGAGCGCGCCGCCGAATTTTGACAATTCGCCACGTAGGATACTTCGAAGCCGTCAAAGTTAGCGGAATACACTAATTCAGAATAAGCGGACAAATCAGGCTATGAAAACCAAAGAACTCGAATTCTGGGTCAAAGACGCCATATGACGTCTCTGGGATTTTATACTTGATGTGAAAATAAATATGGACCTAAAACGTTGTATGACATGACATGCCATGACATGACATGACATGACATGACATGACATGACATTCGATTGACACCATCACCAGCAGCAGCACGAGCACCAACACCAACACCATCGATGAATAAATGCAACAAGAAAAGCAAGGAAACCTGGATATTGTTGCGTATAATTTGAATATATCGGTGTATGAGGTATTAAAGTTCATCTTTAGGACCCACTTGGTTAGAATCCGCGGTCAGATTGCTTAAAAAATAAATAATCTTGACAATAATAATAATAATAATAATAATAAAACATTTACGCTAGCAAAGGGGACAAAGTCTTGAGAGTGCGGTATCCCTGCAAGGCAGGCTAGTGAAAACACAAGGGGCTACTCCCTCTGCTATAGCGCGCCCACAAAAGGGCTCAGCCCGCTTTTCAGCAGGGTGACATTTAGAGGAAAAGCTAGGCAATAAAAAACTCTAGAAGGTGGAGAAGCAACCATGGCCGGGTGAGTGGAGGGGTGGCTGAATCTGAGCGGTGGGGAGGGAAGTCGAAGAATTAAGGGGGTATTTGGAGACGTTGAGGAAGGGGGTCAAGGTGGGCGGGGGAGAGGGAGGGTGGCGGGGGAGGGGAGGGGGACGGCCCCTCCCCTTGGGGTCTCGTTGGGAGCCGGGAGTTTTACACTCCCAGCTCCCAAACCATCTTATCTTGCAAGACTTCTGAAAATTATTGCAAGAGGGTTTGAAGAAAATCGTTTGACTGTTGCACGGCTGCTGTTTCCGTCACGGTTTCATTGCTCGAGATGTCAACTGTATGTGGGTCAGTGTTTAAGGTGGTGGAGGTGTTTAACAGAAACACGTCTCGCCTGTTGTTGGTGTGTTGCCTACAAATTCTTGAAAGTTTTTTGAGGAGTGGTTTAATCTTACCACGTGGAACACCTATCGTGTTGAGGACAGTACCAAAAAGAGGAGGGAGGTATCCCATGAGTGTAAGAACTTTGGGCCACGTTTCACGGTGCTTATGAAGGGCTTGGAATTTGCATTGGTGATTGTCGTGTCGTGGTGACCACCATAATAGGGCTCAACGATCACTCTGATGATAAGGAGGGTCTTGAGTGGGCCATGGACAAAGCGAAGAGGGAAGTACCTTGTCGCTTTCGTTCAGAACTTCATTCCAAATATCAGGGCTGACTCCTGTGTATTCTAGCCTCTTCTTCGTGACTCTGGACTTGGGAAGGACGTTAAGGAACCATCTGGCAATCTTTTTCTGTGTAGGCCTCCAGTCAAAGGCTGGTTGGGTATCACTGGGTGCACTGTCTATAGCTATGATAACAACATCCGAAAAGTCATCCTTATAGCATCCACCACCTGGAAGAACGTAGGGGTCATCACCCGTCCAATAGCCATGTGGGATAAATGGGATAGTGTTATGCGGGAATCTGAAAACAAGTGTAAAGCCTTTATCGAACCATCTTTTTTGGTTTTTGGGAGACAGTGGAAGGATCCATGTTCCTGAAAATCCAGGGACGGTGTTGGCCGCTTTATGTCCCATTTCCAGGGCAGTCATAACCGCCGAAGATTTGGTAGCATGAAATTCTGAACACCTTGGTTCCCCTTACCCATGTAATTGACTCTATGGCAACTATCAATGCTGTAAACCGTGACCCTGGAACCCTAAATGTCAGGGACCTTATGCAAGAGCCAAACAGAAGGGACTTGGTAGCCATTAGATTAATTTTGGAAGAATTAGGATTTTACAACACAACAGGACAAGCGAAACTCCTGATTAAATGGATCAGAGGGCACAATAACGATAGGCTCCATGACAAAGTAGATAGAACGGCCAAAAGAGCGGCATTTAGATATAGCGGAAGACGGAGATTTAGATCTTAGATTCGATGAAGACGGACATTTAGATTTTTCCCTCCTCTTTCATGAACAATCCATAACAGGAGGCATCAGGAACCATATTAGGAGGCTCCAAAGATTGAGCCATCACAAAAAAATGGAAAGACATGAATGGACAAGGCAGAGCACTCAGACTAATGGAGGAAAATCACGTGAAACCAATCAAGGATATATCAAAAATTGCATCTAAGTATTTCACGGCCTATAGGTGCAGAGAACTCACAGGCCTACAAGCATCCCCTCATAGAGCACACAGGATGGGAATGGGAGAAAGCCCGACCTGCCAGAAGTGTGGCACAACAGCACTGTGCACCTATAAACATATCCAACTGAACTGCCCAGGAGAAGGAAATGAACTACATCAGCTAAGAGAAAACCAACAGGAGGAAATAAAAGAGACTATCAAAAAAGCCACTGCAGGAGATCCGAGATTGATAATAGAAGGCAGAAACACAAGGGGTGGCACCACCAGAGCCGCTGAAATTTTCCCCCTAGCAGAAATAGACAAGGACCTAACAGCCTCCAGACCGCTTGCTGCCCTTCCAGAGGCTAGCATGTACAAACTATCAAATACCAGGAAAGGTACTGTAGCAGTAGCCGCTGCACCCATCGGCATAAACAACGATGGGTGTCACAACTTCCAAGACTACAGTACATCAAAAAGAAAGAATTCTGGGAAGTTAGTTGAGTGGCATAGGCTGACAACTGATACACCCCAGACATCGATCAGTAATTACACACAACGGGCCAATGATATCCACTCAGCGCTTATAGCATGTAATACTGAGTCGGGCGACCCGAAGAATTGTTATGCAATAAGAAGCGATTTATTAGACATCATCATAGATGAGAGAGGCTTAGGAAAGGACGGATGTGAGCTTTTTCGTAACCCTGTAAACTCACACCCAGGAATCCAATCAAGGAGGTGCATTCCCACGGCAGCAATGAAAGAGGCGCTGAGACCCTTTTGCCACAAAGGAAAAATAGGATGGGATGGACTTGCAAGAGATGCATATATCAACAGTGTCACTGGAAAAGGGAAAAAGGTCTATGGAAACCCACCATTTGATGGTGGGGTCCTAAGGGAAGCATCTGCTGTTATGCAGACATTGTCCCGTGGCTTAGAGGCGGCCAGGACTTCAGAGGGATTCGAGGGAATCTGGATCCTGCCATTATCTCCAAAGAACCTCAAAAAGTGGACAGGAAAAGGTTTTAAGTTAATCTTCAAATACCCAAGGGGGACCATACCGTTCATCCCACATGATTACTGGTCAGGTAAAGGACCCTACACAATGCCAGGGGAGGGATGTTACAAAGATAAGTACTCAGATGTAGTCATAATGTCCATGGATAGTGAGAGCATGGGATGCCCCGTCAGTAAGAAACTTGACAATGAGAAACTGCAATACAAGCTGCTTCAATGGTTCATAAATGTAGTCCCGCATAAAAAGATTACCCCCAAACTGCTCAAAGAAACGGGCCTGCACCCGGATATGATTGAGCAAGCCCTTAATGAGAGAGACTGTCTGTTGCCACCCCGGTTATGCCCGTGGGTTGGGGGCAGGAATAATGTGGAGCAACGAGACCAGTGCCCTGGAGCACACTTGGATGGCGAGCACAGGAATGCAGGAGGAACCCCCTTCCTTAATGCGGTGGAGTGGCCGGAGGAACTTGCTATCATGGGATACTTACCAGAAGGCTTTGGCAAGGTGCTGAAAGGGATCGGGGTTCCACATCGTGGGGTGAAGACACTCTTGAAAAAAATGCCCAGGATGTGTAGGCGTCATGCAAGGGAAAGATGCATATTACATGAAACGGGAGTCCCACCTGAGAGTGGCACCATAGAGGAAGCGCCCAGCATTCAGGAACTTTGCACGAAAAATAGGAAAGAAAATGAGGTTGTAAAGGCCGCAAGGGAAGTGCTAGGCAACTATGTGAACCCCCACCCAGCCACCCTCCCCTCAGCCCCCATGGGGTTGGGGCCCCGTAGGGCCCCGGCCCTGCGGGGGCACCACCGGCCCAGGGGCCGGAGCACCCCTGGGCTTTTTTCTCACTTCATCACCACCACCGCCCACTCCGCCTCCATCACCATCGTGCATCAGCTCCACGACCTGCTGATGTTTTTTCCGACGCTGGTGGCAGACACGCTTAATTAGTGCCTTGTCACCCATGCTTCCATGCTCTGTGGAATGCTTCCTGCCTTGCAAACTGTCATGTATGAGGGGAACAGACTCGAGTAGATCGTTCCGAAGGCATTGCCTTACTCATCGACGTAAATGTTTTATTATTATTATTATTCATCCTCTAGAGTTTTTTTTGCCTAGCACTTAGCTTTTTCTCTAGATGTCACCCTGCTGAAAAGTGGGCTGAGCCCCTTTGTGGGCGCGCTATAGCAGAGGGAGTAGCCCCTGGTGTTCTCACTAGCCTGCTTTGCGAGGGATACCGCACTCTCAGGACTTTGTCCCCTTTGCTAGCGTAAATGTTTTATTATTTATTATTATTGCTGAGGGGGTGAGCTTCCTCTTCAATGCTTTAGCTTTAGCTGCTGCCCACTTGGTTGAGTTTTTTGTGGGGGTACTCGGCGGTCCCGGTGGGCCTCCTGGTGGGAATCCTGGCGGGCCTCCTCCTCCGGATCCTTTTCCTTTACCAAATCCTTTCCGCTTTCCCTTCCCTTTTCCGCTGTCCATTGATACAGTTTTTGGAGCAATGACCAAACCTTTTAGGAGCTGGGGCACACTTGAAACACTCGTGGGCATTGCACTGGGTAATCAGGACTAGCCGACTCCACGAAATTCCACGAAAGCGACAAAGTACTTCCTTCTTCGCTTTGCCCATGGCCCACTCAAGACCCTCCTTATCATCAGAGTGATGTTGAGCCTTATTATGGTGGTCACCACGACACGACAATCACCAATGCAAATTCCAAGCCCTGCATAAGCACCGTGAAATGGCCCAAAGTTCTTACACTCATGGGATACCTCCCTCCTCATTTTGGTACTGTCCTCAACTCGATAGGTGTTCCCCGTGGCAAGATTAAACCTCTCCTTAAAAAACTTTCCAGAATTTGTAGGCAACACACCAAAAATAGGCGAGACGTGTTTCTGTCAAACACCACCACCACCTTAAACACTGACCCGCATACAGTTGACATCTCGAGCAGTGAAACCATGACAGAAACAGAAGCTGTACAACAGTCAAACGACTTCCTTCAAACCCTCCTGCAATAATTTTCAAAAGTCTTGCAATATTAGATGGTTCCGTGTCCCCAAGGGGAGGGGCCGTCCCCCCCCTCCCCTCCACTCTCCCGCTCCACCCCGACCCCCTTCCTCAACGTCCCAAAAACCCTAATTCTTCGACTTCCCTCCCCACCGCTCAGATTCAGCCACCCCTCCACTCACCCGGCCATGGCTGCTTCTCCATCTTCTAGAGTTTTTTTGCCTAGCACTTAGCTTTTTCTCTAGATGTCACCCTGCTGAAAAGTGGGCTGAGCCCCTTTGTGGGCGCGCTATAGCAGAGGGAGTAGCCCCTGGTGTTCTCACTAGCCTGCTTTGCAGGGATACCGCACTCTCAGGACTTTGTCCCCTTTGCTAGCGTAAATGTTTTATTATTTGTTTTATTATTGTTATTATCAGGACTACTCCTACAGGGTTGTAGATGTACTGAAGAGGGATGAAGTAAACTGCGTGATCCGGGTTTTGGATGTCCAGTACTGCCGGTTCCGGTGCTGCTGCTACTGGGGGCCTGAGAACTGCGTAAATCCTTCTGACCAGCCGTGATCCTCTGTCTCTGCCTGGTTGCTCTACGAATGTCTGTTGGAAAACAACCCTCTTTACAAAGTTTGCAAATGGAGTCGTGAGCAGGAATGAACCGATGTTTTCCGTTGAGACTTGGAGATTGGGAGCGGAGGCACGCAGAAACAGGTTGAACCGAGTCAGCCTTGAAGACTTGGGGGTGATGTTAAAACGTTGTCCGTCTACCAAAAGCGATTCCCAACTCGAGAATTGCGGCAGCTTCGTCCTCGCCCTTTAGCTGGATTTTGATGAAAGGAGTCTGCAATTTTACACTAGTTAGAATGCGCGTTGTCGTAATGGTTTTAAGGGTGAAAGCTTTGAGGAGCAGGTGGTGTTTAATGCAAAGGCAATAGTTATGAGAATGCTTTTTTACGTGAAGTGAGAGGGGTTTTTTACCTCAGCGACACCCGATGCGTCCACCTTTCGCGACAGACCGTCAACCGCCAATGAGCCAACGTCGAGATGTTTCCTGGTCAGGGTGTCCTCGCACCGCCTTCTGACTTCGCTCAGCTCGCGTCCGGTGAAGCGCGCAATGTTTTGGACGTTGTGCGTGTATGTGGCCAATGCGTAGGCCCTTCCCCAGATTTCGCGAAATTTTTTGCGAAATTTAGGTGCCTCAAATAAATCGATAAATTTCGCGAAATACAGGGGGCTTGAGCGCGAAATTTGGCCCTAGATTCCGTTATTAGGATTTCGCGATTTACGCCTGCAACTTTCGCGGCATCGCATGCTGGCCGCACGGTACAGACACGGTCTCAGGTATGCACATAAAACTTACGTAGACATACGATAGGTTTGTCTCCAAACTCGTGCACTAGTGAGCGTGTCTTCTCTTTGCTTTCTGACGTGTTCGGAGACAAACAGATCGGCGCTATGGCTGACTATGTGCAAGCTGCTTTGATGTTGCGGTACAATTCCCGGTTGTGATTACGTACGTATATTAATTTGACTTCCCACAGAGCCACAGTGCATAGTGTTCGTGATAATAGGTCTTGCGATAGTAGGCATCACAATCCAAGGTTGCCTTGTTTCCCCTTGCCCTTGTTGGCAACGACAAGCAAGGTAGCCCCACCAAACTTCAATTGCGTGTGATGCCTAAGCAAAACCTATTGTTGTAGTCTTAAATTACATTAAAACCGATAAATATGCACGAAAAATAGGTGCATCTCCACCGTCCTACAAATGTAGTTATTGTGGCCAATTTACCAGATTTTTCGATAACGTTTATCGATAAATTTACGATAAATTTAGGTGAAAGTGTGATAAATGTGCGAAATAAGTATAGGCGATTTTGAAATAAATGTGGGGAATTTATTACCAATGCGGCCAAGACTTTCTCTGTGGTTAAGACGGCCTCTGGTATGCTTTTTCGGGCCCATGAGTATGCTCTGGTTCCAGCAGACAGGAACCCCACTGGCCATAGGCTTGTGGCCGCGGTCCGTGAGGCGGCCCACCGCCGGTTGGGTGACAGGAGGTTGGCTAGGAAGGAGCCGCTTGAGTATGAGTTTGTGGTTCGGGGTGCGGTGTTCTGGGTTCGGTCAGGGGGAGTGACTAGGCGGATGTTTGCTACGGTTACGGTGTCTACGTGTGGGTGGCATTCATGCGGTATGACTGTGCGGGGTCCTTGCGCGGGTGGTGGATGTGCGGTTCTTTGAGACCCACATGTGCCTGTTCCTCGAGCAGAGGAAGACGGATAAGTGTCGGTTCGGCCAGGTGATTGAGGTGGTCAGGGCGGCCCCGGGGCAGGAGTTGTGTCCGGTTGAGTTGCTCCAGCAGTGGGTTGACATTCAGATTAGCAGAGGGGTCCTGCCGCATGAGCCTCTGTTCCAGCAGATTGATGGTAGGCGGTTTGCCCGTCGGCCGGGGGAGGATTGCTTGTCGGGTGGTCCTTTGGACTACCAGCAGTTGCGCCGGTACCTGTTCCGTATGTTGGCAGAGGCATCGGGGTTGGATGCTGATGAGCTGAGGCAGCTGTACGGGACCCAGTCTCTGCGGTCTGGCGGGGCTACGGCTGTGGCGGAGGCGGACCAGGTTTTTGACCACGAGTTCAATCAGTTCGGTGGTTGGAGCTCGTCATCAGCCTGTGCTACTTACAAGGCCTCGAGCTTGGACCGCCGCTTGGCGGTGTCCAGGAGCATGCCCCATGCTCAGATCAGTATGCAGGCCCTGCCCTTTGCCATCTTGTGGATCCCATTGTGCAATGTGTTGTGGCGATCTTTGTGGTGTTGCACCGGGTTTGACAGATACCCGCCTTTGGGCTCCGAGAGCCGTAGCTGATTAGAAAATTGAGAGTTTTCTGGTCAGCGGAGGATGGCTGTCAGTATGACAGTCATCTGGAGCTGATCGGAAAACTGAGGTTTTCTGATCTGCGGAGGCCTGAAGAGGCCCTGTCTGGACAGTTTTGACAGTTGCCGTTAACTGTGATTTCTGTGGAGTCCCGCCCGCCCGCCCTGTTGCAGGTGATGCCGCATCGGCTACTGGTGGGGAGCTGACAGAGCAGGAGAAGGAAGATGTGGCGTGCTTGGAGTAGCTGGGTGTCCAATGGGACATGGAGATGGGGCCCGCAGAGGGGCAGTCGGCTCATTAGGACGACCGTCGGACTTTTCCTGCCCTGGGTCGCCTGTAATTGCATGCAGTAGGCAATAGTTTCCTCCATGGGGGCCCCGGTCTGGGTGACCTTCATGCTTACTGCATGTTAGGCCTAGGGTAGAAGGCTCTCTTGGGACCTGGTTTGTTACTGCCAGGTAGCATCAGGCACGGCTTGTGCGATGCCTTAGCTTTTGGGGGTTTCAGCCCTGAGAGAGCAGATATTTCTGATGATTATGTCCGTATGTCGTCGGGCCTTGTGGCTCTTAGTCTCGGGATAGCACCCTTGAGGTGGGACCGAGTGTGTTTTTGGACTTATGGACTTGTCGTATATATTTTTATATTCCACACACCGTGCACCGGCCGGGTTTGACAGATATAGATATCCGCCTTTGGGCTCTCACTGAGAGCCGTAGCTGATTAGAAAACTTCACGAGTACAGTAAACACTCGATTTTAAGAAAACAGGAATTTTCGGTCAGCCTAGCAAATTTCTTATTTATATAGAGATCTTAAATATGGAGTGTTATATTGTGAAGAAATCAAAAAAGCTGGCTACTTTCTTATTGGCGGGTTTTCTTATTACTGAGTGATTACAGTACTGTATTCGAAGCGGCCTTGACGATGAGCTTTTGTCCAGGGTCGATATCGAAGCGCAATCACGCGATATCGACGTTTTTCCCTCTTTGTTGCACGTTTCCAGCCTGTTGCACATTTCCAAATGACGAGGTACTATTACTTGTAGTGAAAGTGATAGACGATATATCGGATAGACGTCGGTGTTGAAAACAAATATCGAATAATAAATATGCAAATATCCAATTTTGACACTCTCGTCTGTTCACTTGTCTCACCGCTCCATCTCGACGTCGAGTCTCTTGGCTCTCGTCTGAGGAGCTCTATCGTATGATTCAGTATTTCTATTAGTATATCTGATAAATGATGTACCATGAAACATTTTGCTTGGCCCATGGTCTTGAAGTGTGCTCTATCCATGTGAATACGAAGTTTAATTGAAGTACCCGTCACAAACCGAAATATGAACGCCGAAAGTGGTATGTAATCGTAAGCTCGATTCCCACCGGGCGCGCTTACGTCGCAAGGGCAAGAATAAACCATTCCCTCTGAATGTGGAACATTAAGCGTTCGGCCGATAAAGTTGTCGCAATATAATAACGGTAAGAGTCAGCCGGTCTGCCATGTCGTTGCACATGGGAAATATTTTAGACCCGGGCTTCCTCTCATTTCATCCTTGGCGTCAAGTGTGCCACACGCACCACCGCCCTTCCTTCCGGAGAAGACTTGAATTGCACACAAGAGCAAAAGTGAGCGGTGCGTTCGCGTTCGACTGCGTTCCTGCCCCCGAATCACTGCGAGGACACGGTTGGATATGGCTCCGTTGTCGCGCTCGTTCCGTCGCCGTGGCTGCAAGCCCCCGGTGGTCCTCGCATGATTCGGGGGGCGCTCGATCTGATCCTGCCGTTCGAAAACTTGATGACAGCCTCGAACATACTGATTCCCAGTGGCCAGACTTCTATGAAGAGCATGCAAGCGCAAGCCCCAGAATGCTCTTGCGCCTCGAGGTTCTTGCCCAGCAGTTCAAGGACAGCGCTTGGGGTACGATGGGAAACGCGGTCGTGAGCAGCGTCCTTGTCTGCCTCTCTATCATCGATACCTACCCGAAGCTTCCCTACCGCGAGTATGTCTATCCCTTTGAGAACTTCCTTTGCATTCTCCTTGCCCTGGACTTGGGCATCCGAGTCGTCGGAGAAGTCAGAGGCTCGCGTTTGCGGGTGCGATCGACCACGTCCCGTCCATGCCTTCTCCCAGCACCGTTCAAAAGGATTTGTCTTGAGACTTGCTCATGTCTTGAATCTCTCCTGTCTCAGGGCCAGCCGTAGCTCGCACATTGATTGCGCTCAACTAACGGTTGCTTCTGCCTCTGCTTCCGAACTTATACTGTCAGGTTCACCACACGCACACTGCTTCCTCACTAGAAGCCTTACAAGGGGATGATGCGGATATGGGGGTTTACTGTCGTACTTACACTTGTAACGTACTGCAACGGTATTTTTCGTGCCAGCATTTCTAGCGCGCGCTCCAGGGCTTCGTGTGGTGCACTTCAGATATATCGATGGGCTCGACGACTCATCGATACGGTGTGCCTGATCCGTGGCTCAGGTGATATTTAGCGCTGAGGGCGCTTTAGACCTGCTGACCTTTGTCCCAACCCTCCTCGATGCCTTCAAGGTGTACCTCTCTGAGACGAACGCCCACCTCATTGATATCCCCGCGCTGCGGCTGCTGCGCATTGTGCGCATCTTCCGCCTCGCGCTTCTGCTCCCTTCCCTGAAGACAGATGAGCAGGAGAGCGCCGCGTCAAACGCCGTGACGCTCCAAATCAGTGCACTGGCGGCCACGGTGGGCACCATTCTACTCGTGACGGCATCGCTGGTGCAGATCGCCGAGGGGCTGCCTTTCCACCGCTCGCTGTACTTTGTCATCACAACACTCACGACGGTGGGCTTCGGGGACATCACCCCGGAGACGGACGCAGGGCGGGCGCTCATCGTGGCCATGATCCTCACCGGTGCCATCGCCATCCCGGTGCAGGTTGGCACTCGATTATCCACAGGGCACAATGCTCATGTTGTTCGCATCTTTCACATACTCTTCCACATTTCCTTTGAGTATCAAGTGGCAAGCATGTACCATATGGGACAAAGTGTAGTATCTTGCTCCGCCCGCATCTGGCCTGGGTGCTAACTTTCCTCACCTTGGGCACTGGGCCCACGAGATCGTTTGGCACATCATGAGCATGGATGGACGGTGATTCCCTTGTGCTTATCCTCGGCTTATCTTCGAAACCGGGGAGCAGATCGGCCAGCTAAATTTGCTGCTGGAAGAGCGTCCGGAACTTATCGGGGAAGTGCCGAAGGACCGGCAGCAGCCCACCATCTACGTCAGTACACGGTTGACGGACTTCGCCACATTCCGCGATTTTTACGAGGAGCTCTTCCATGAGGTTCGGATACTGCGTCGGGAACTGCGCCTCGTCGTCATCTCTAGCTCCAAGCCCAGCTTCAAGCTCCGTGCGTTCCAAGAAGTCAATCCAACGAGGTGCGTCCTGCATTTTCTCCCTCTGTCTCCGCTTGCAGTTCCCCCCTACCTACAAACAAGTCTTGCAGCCGAGTCTTCATAAAGGCTTCCTTTGAACGGAGGCGCAGCTGGTATGTAGCAAGGATACCGACGCACGATTGCAGTGAATGAGGGCTCGCCCACAGGCGCCTACTGTGCGCTTGCATGTGAACGATTCAGGTATTGAGATTCCTATCTTGTGAAGAAAGGGAAGCCAAAGGATAAAGCTTCGGTTGCCGAAAATTGGCCCCGCCTGCCCCGTCTGAGTATGTCTTGTCTTCCTCCGGAATGGGCACCCTCCAAAATTCTTTCGCACCATGATTTGCTTCGTTTGACAATACAAAGGAAGTGAGGAAGTGAGATCTATAACTTTTGGTGTGCAAGGGATGCTTGAAATAGCGTGGAATTTAAATACTCACTCCTTTCCGTGCAAAGTAGTTAGTAAGAAATTGAAAACTGCAAAAATTGCAGTGTTGCATGACGAGTTGGAACGGAATCATTCCTGCTGAGACCCTCGCAATTTCTACCCCATCAAGGGTGTGTGCACCTAGCATGTCCCATCGCGGGAGCAGCTTTAATGTGCTCGCGGGCATGCAAATCATGCCCCAACATGCACACCATTATTTATCTCCGATTACCTTACGGCATGGGGGGCGGTAAGTGTACACCCTACTGGTTGTCCTTGTTGTGTATACACGAGTTGCATTAACTGTCCATTAACTTATTCACTTCATCTTAAACTAGAGCATTGACAGCATACGTGTGGGTGTGCTTGTGGAGTGTGCGTGGCAAAGCATCTGCGCTCAATGCCGACTGGCCTAGAACATGCCTTTTCATTGGGAAGGGAGGCCGAGCCGGGATGGCGGTGGCTGCATGGCAGAAACTGAGATGCTTTTTCCCAAATTGCCGGTAGCTGCAGGCATTGAATGCTGAGACGTTCCCGGATTTAGAGGATCACAGGGGCTTCAAAAGAAGACACCGATCGTGGGCTGCGTGGTTTTGTGAGGTTGGGCTGTGAATGAGTTGAATACATTTTGTGTGGGGGGGGAGGGGTTGATTGGGGCCAGATTGACACTAGTCGAGGGTACGCTGCTTTCCGCTGAGGATCTCACACGTAGTCGGGCAGACAAAGCACGCGCGTTTGTGCTGATTTCGGATCGCTTCACTCAAAGCGCAGATGACGAGGACGCCCAGACGCAGCTCGCTGTTCTCTCCCTCAAGCGCCACTGCCCCAAAGTGCCCCTCTTCGTGCAGGTGTGCTTTCCGTTAGCCCCTTGCCCCCGAGACCCAGCTTGCGAAGCTCACCCTCAAGCGCCATTGGCCCAAGGTGCACAACCAAGTGCACATATACAACCTCGCCCCGAAACCCGGCTCGCCTGCCTTTCCTTAGCCACCACTGCCCGAAGGCCCATCTTTGGGCAGGTGTACCTCTCCTTGCCCAGCTCGCCCGTAAGATCCAGCTCGCCAGGCTTCCTTTAAGTGCCTTTTTTTGAAAAGGGGTTTCTCTGTGCGGGTATCCCTCGCTAGATGAGATGATTATAGCCTTAGCGGACCTGCGATGATGAATTGTTCTCACCATCTTAAGGTTAACGGGCGCAAATGTTATTTGGGCCGTTCCGGAGAAGCCATACGGGGCTGCTGGCGTGGGCTTCCACTATCCGCTCCGCTTGTGCTGCCGTCCTAAGTGTCGGTTTTGCGAAGCATCCCAGCTCTTGTCAGTGAAAAATAGATCTGCCCGTTCAACACCGCCTACACATGCCATGCCACCATTGCTTCGTGAGGATAGACTGCGCTTCATGCCATCACCACCAGCTCCCAACCTGACAATCACGCCTGCTCTCCATGCGGCCATCAAATCTGAGCGGGCGCCCTGTAACTGCTGCGGGACGGTTGCATCCATGGGTGTGGCAGCCTGTGTCGACCAGACAGAAGCTAGAGGGGGAGCGTGACACGCAGGTGCTTAAGCCGAGCTCGCGGCGAGCACTGGAGCCTCTGCTGACACCCTATCGCGACGGGTGTATGAGCCTGTTCGAGATTGAGTCGCACTTCCTCGCCCTAAGCACGCTGTGTCCCGGAGGCTCAACCCTTATCGGCAATCTGGTTCGCAGCGTGACTCCGGTGGGGGACCTAATCCGCAATCGCTCCATGCCGCAAAAGGTGCCGACCCTCCGATGTGAATCGCCTTCACCCTCTGATGCGCCTGTGGCAATACTAAGGGTCGATATCGAACGGCTCCCTGCACACTATCGCTGGTCCGTCAAGCTGGCGCCGAAGGGTTGCACAAGCGCTGAATTGTTGCGCTGATCGCTGTTGTTCTCAGTTACTCCAGTTTCTCCATGCATCGAATCCAGAACTGCAGTGGATAGAGCTTCTATATCAAGCCATCCTCAGTTTCTCCAGCACGGACGCTAACTCTAATGAGCCAGCCCGCTTCCCCCTGTGGGAACTATCTGCTCCATTCCCAGGTGAGGACTGTAGGTAGGGAAACCTCGGGCTCATTGCGCCGCACTTTGCCCTCGCAGAATGAGCCGAGCACCAGCTGGCTAGCAGAGTACGCAGAAGGCTGTGCGTACGAGGTGTACGCTGGATCGGAGCTTAAGCTTCATGGGGCATACGGCGGGATGCGCTTCTCCGTGGTTGCGGACCTGATCTACCAGGAGCACGGCCTCGTCCTCATCGGCCTGTGTGGTCTGTCACCAGCAGCCGCGCCGGGAGGAGTGCTGCTGAACCCCTCGCAGTATCCTCTGCGAGGGGGCGAGCAGGTAGTGGTGATGGGGCGCACTCAGCAGGAGGTGCTGCGAGCGCTCACTGCAGTACCGGTCACAACGCACATACAGAATGTCAACCTGACTCACCGGTGACTCTTTCTACCTCCTGCCTCACTACCTCCGTCTCTCCGTACACGCAAGGTGGCGCCTGTGGGCCCTTGGGCAGGTGCAGCCAGTCCTTCCAGGCACTCTTGGATATCCATTCTGACGTGAAAATCATCGCGTACCTCAGCAACATCCACACCAGGGGTCTCCCAAAGCTTACAAGGGGGGCGGTACTACACCATCGTTTCCTTGCTACTGAAGGTTGGGTTGGAGCAAATTTCCTTGCTACTGAAGCAATGTTAGTAAAAGTCGGGTGCTCACCTTTGCCTCTGTGTGTGGCATATCCTTGGACCGATTCCTTTGGCACCATATAGCCACAGAAGATCAGCTGCATTATGTACCCACGCCGGAGATTCAGCGCACACTTCGGGACACTTATCCGGATTTTCCGGAGCTCACCAGTGTAGAATGCATACACATACACACAAAGTGCATGGGACCCCAAGTAGGAACAGTGCGGCACGTCAGTTGTATGGTGAGTGTGGAGCGCATTGCTCAAGTTCGCAGTTTCCTTGCAAGGCAATCAGTACAAGGGCTTCAGTCATGTGGAGTTGGTGCTGGGGGTAGAGGGCTACAGGCGCAAGTTGGTGGCGGGGGCGCAGGTTCGGATGAGAGCGGCCCAGTTTATCATTCTCAGCCCCTTGGGACAGCCCTTGGGAATTCTGGCCGTGGCGTGGGTGGGCAAGCTCTCTTGAGACCAGGCTCTGGGGCGTGTAGGGGGCAGCGGGGTGGTCCCGAATGTGGGCTTGGTGGTGAAGAGGTGGCTCGAGTGGCGGAGGTGAGCCGGCTTCAGAGACACAGCAGCAGTGCGCCGGCAGGGCAGTCGCAGAGGGGCTCAGGTGGTCCAGTGAGGCTCAGGGAGCAGAGGAGTGGTCCTGCGCGTAGGCTTGGTGGTGGAGATATGGCTCGCGCAGCTCGGGGGGCAGGGATGAACCGGCTTCAGGCACAAGGCGGCAGTGCGCTGGCGGTGCAGATGCAGAGGGGCTCGGGTGGCTCAGCGAGGCTTAGGGGGTCCCATTCTTCACTAGTGAGCTCCGGAGAATCCGGATGAGTGTCCCGAAGTGTGTGCTGAATCCTTTGATCCCCAGCGTGGGTACATAGTGCAGCCGGTCTTGTGTGGCTACGGGGTGCCAAAGGAGTCGGTCCAAGAATGAGCACACGTCCCAATAGTTATAAGATGTCCATTTGATGGGGGCAAGCAGGGGGTTGACCCAGCTTCTTGAGGGGGCTGTTGGCATGGGAGGAACTGGTGGGTAGGGTGCTGAGAGAGATATGGGTGAAAGGGTACCGGGGGGAGTTGACACATGCCGGGCCCCTCAAAGCCCGGAGGGTCATCCTGGCAGCGATGACTACTTACAACAGGTTGCGCGGCAACAACCTCCCTGTCCACGCGAGGTTGTTGGCCGTGCCGGAACTAACAGTAATGAGCAGCTGTCGGGAAGGCGACGGCCGGTTGGTGACCTATCGGCCAATCCGTTCTCCCTTCCTGTGGGCTGTCTGTATGGCTGTGTGTGTGTGCCAAGTATAGGCTAAAAATATTGCCAGCCAGATAGGAACCGTTATAAACCCCGAAAGTCTCCAGAAGCCAATACACACTTCCCCATGATCTTGCGTAGACGGCCCTGACCGGGCCGGCGGCTTCTGTGCATGAGGGGCGCAGGGCAGCACCTAGCTACCATCACCGTGGCGGTGATGGTAGCTTCGGAGCAACTGCCAGTGCCTCACGGAACGGTGGAACGGCTCCAATAGAAGAAGGAGGGGGGTGTGAAGCCCCACCCATCTTGGTGTGCGGAGTGACGAGGCGCGCTCGAGGGTTCTTGAGGGCGCTGCGGCTGGCGGAGGGCTCGAGAGCTGGCGAGAGGCATCCCGTGGTGCTGATGACGGAGAAGGCACTGGAGGCAGAGGAGGAGCACGAACTGCAGGCGCTCGATGGAAAGGCGGGTCTAGGAGCCCTACCCATCCCCCTCGTCTTGGCTTTTGGCTGATAGTAGCAGACTGTGTTCCTGGAGTGTAATTCTGACGCTGCTTACTTTCACCCTGCCTCTCTTTCCCCCAATAGTCCGCGCTGCAAAAGCGGGGATGCCGTGCAAAGTGCCCCTGCTTGGAGCAGTGCGTCGGCCAGAGCCGCGGCTGCATGAAGCAGGTGTGCAGGCTTTTTCAGCTTCACAAGAAGTGCTCTGATAAAGGCGCACATTGAATGCCTTCCTGGAATGTAGATACTTCTTCATGTCCCACGGGAAATTTGCTAGAGTGGCTGTATTGAGTATTTAATGGTTTTAATTGGGCCGCACTGGAGGTCATGGGAGGGAGCCTCATGTGCCACTTGGCACCTGTTGACCTCCAATCGGAGGTAGCCCAATGGCTGTGAGGCGGGGCGGGGGGGCTGCGGCTTCCAGCAGGTGCGGTGTGTTCAAGGGACGTGCTCCCTGCCGCAGGACCTTGAAGAGAAAGGGCACCAGAGCAGGGCCCATGCGGTGGTATACCTGGGGGCAGACATCGGGGCGGGTGCAGGGCAGGCGGTTGGGGGGAGCGGCGGGCCGGTGGCGGAGGCCGAGGCATGCAGCACCACAGATGCCGGCGCCATCTTGACGCTATACGCGCTCGAGGTGGCGATGCTCCAGCAACAGGGTAGGAGTGGAGCAGCCGGCCGTGAGAGGGCAGAGAGGCAAGATGCCCACAAAGAAGCTCATGTCGCAGCCAGGCCATTTCAGCGCCACCCAATAGCAGCTCTCAACTTTGCCTCGAGCAGCCGATTCCTGCAGGCTGGGCTGACGGCAGCCAATAATGTGCCCCCTACGCCCACGGAGCGCTACGACATGCAGGCGAAAGAAGAAACCGCACGAAGGCAACGGCTCTCAGGGTGGAACCCGGGCCTGGAGGCAGGGGCAAGGGAGTCTAGGGGAGAGGTGCCGGGTGTGAAGGTAGGAGGATCTGGAGTGGCCAACTGGCAGATCAATCCATACTATGCGGCGGGCCAGGTGCGATTCGGCAGCAGCTCCGATTTCGGCTTCCCTCCGCGTGGCATCTCCGTAATGCCAAGATGTAGCATGACGAAATTGTGCATGGATTCAACCACAAATGTGTCACGGCTTGGAACACCTGTAGAGTGCGTCAGGGATGTATCGCACATGAAAGCGTGATTCGGGGCACTGAATATGCTCCCCGTCAGAAATGTCACCAGCAAACGTTTTCACGTTATGGGGTTGCCTGAATGAGACATCAAGCATGACATCATTTTTATGCACCGTGCATGTCAGTAGCCCTTCGATTGGCTTGAATTGCGAACGACGGGATCCGGTAGCTATGGTTTGTTGTTTGGGTTGCAGGTGTACATCACCAGCATTCTTGACACGTATGCTAGCCAGTGTGTTTTATCAACCACGAAGCAGGGTGGGGTGCTCGAGCTCGTGGTGGGTCAAATGCTTCACGGCCTGAAAGGGTCCAACACTGGTGGCCTTCTTCGGCTGCAGGAAATCCCCCCCTCCCTCGTTGGGGCCACCTATGCTGCAGTGTTTTCTTACTTCATCCGTCACGGAAACATTGCCATCGGACTGTACCGGGGATCTGTATCCGGCAAAGCTGGGATGAAGGGCGGGGACAGTGGTAATTGGCTGCCGTACGTACACACAAATCCATCACCGCAGCACGTACTGAAAAACGTTGATCGGGTGTACATTCTGCAGCCGAATGAGGTGCACCCATGTGGACCGGAGGTGGCGCGTCAGTATTGACAGAAATGCCGGAGCATCCACGGCTGTATGCATGGTTTAGTACATGTGTTCTATGAGTGTTACCACCACCGCATAGTCTCGGAAATTCGTCCGTCACGATTGATTTGATCAGGGATTCCTGGATTTCAATCAGAAAGCCGGACCATGCAATTATATGCGATAGATAATAGAGGTATGGCCAAAAACGACAATTTATTCGCTCCTTAGGTTCTATTGGCCATACGGTGGGGTAAGCAGATTGTAACCCATTAACAAAATATTGCACATTGGATCGTCTCCAATGGTCGGTTATATGTGATTTCATAAGTGTTAGACATGCCTGTTAAACAAATAATAATGCCCTCATGATCAGATATATCCGCAATATCCACCCCAATGTAACTCAATAGGCAACTTATGCGCCACAAGCTGAAATGCACAACCAAGTGACTCGATTTCTACACACCATCTGCGATGTCGATGTGGGTATGGATAAATTTTATATCAAATTCGACCTGCTATAATTGCCACTTGGACTCTTTATTTTTCAAGAAGCGCGCAAATATATCCCCATGTATTGGCAACACATCGCCAACTTCGCCCTTAAGTATGGGCGGAATAAACATTGAAGAAGAAGACAAAACATGTTTTTCGCAAGATGCTTGCGTAGGGTGATATGTGTATATCCGATATCTATATATAAAAAGGCTTCGTCAAGTACCATAGCGTACATAAAAATATTTTGATATCGAGACATTCAGAAGGTGATTGGCGTGTGTTTTTCAAAAGCGCTACCCTTAGAACCTTAGATGCACTTTATGGGTAATGCGCTAACCACCACCGTAAAGATTTGAAGCAAGTATCCCCTCGACCCCTTAGTTGCGATAGTATTTTGTGCAAGTCCGTGCGTGCACTAATATAACCCCCACGCGGGTGATGTGTCGCGAAGTACGGGTTTGCCAAGTTTGGCACAATGTGCTAGCACCCGGCTTCATGCGAATGCTTCTTACGGTGCCCAAAAAGACCGTATTGCCCAATAGACATCGAGAGACCTAAAAGTCAAGCGGGAGTATATAAACGTAATGCATAAGAATTATACTACTAGAATACACATATATATACCCCTTGCTAAAAGAGACTCCGCGAAGGTCGCTATTCGAGCGGTGCGCGATTCCACGATCGGCTACCACGACGGGTCGCGTTGCCCTTCTTCTTTCCTATTGTGTTAGCAACTGTGCCAGGGTGAGCTGCGCGTTATATATGAAATACCGCGCAAGTGAACAGAAGAGTGGTTTATAACCACTCTTATGGCAGTGTGCGCTACAAGTAGCAAGCTCAGAACGAGCTTATTCACTCCTATATCAGTGCATGCTACCGATCCGACATCGGTTCCAGCATTATTGGACTCCGAACCCAGCATGTTGTGGACGCAACGACTCCCACATGACATCCAAACGCGCGATGGTGTAGTACTGTAGTTATGGTTGTCTCAGCACAAAAAAACGCACCAAAGACGCACGCATGGCTACTCACACCATGCGGCTATCATGTTTGGTCTAAACATTGTACGACATGTTCGTACATAAGGTTTCGGACATAACATGCAATAACGCTACGAAGGGCGACAATGTCCAGTGCCCGTTGCTTCAACATGATGAAGAATCAGGGCTCCTAATCGGTTTCAAACTTGCATATCGATCGATTTCGATATTCAACCTTTTCAATCGATAATCGATGATATCGATTCATATCGATTATTGAATTGTATATACAATTATCTGTATACAATACATAAGACCGCCAATACTAAACTGAATCGATACCGATTTATCGATGAAATGTGCACAAAAATGATATCGATCGATACCGATTTCCCGTTTTCCCCGATATATCGATATATCGGAATATCGGTTAAACCGATTAGGAGCCTTGTGAAGAATGTCGTATCGCGCTATCATCCCATATGGCATCGCGAACTGTCACGCGATGATGGTAGTTCAGACGAGTTATTCAGACGACTCCTGATGATAAATGATGATGACTGATGGCATATATTACCGCCACCGTATGTCTATCAGAACGACATGTCATGTTATGACAATATTACCGATGACCGAAGACACATGTAATTTCAATAATTCACACTCTAACATATTAGGCTCGGATAACTTACGATGTTACGAATAATCCCATAAATGTCACAAAATGACCCAAGGTCTATTTTAGTCCATTAATTGTGGGAAGCGTACAATCAAGGTTGGCAATCAGATGATTTCAGACCTGAATTCAGATCTGAAACGTCTCATCTGATTTGAAACGCCTGAAATGTTTGAAACATCTGAAAAATGGTCACCGATATTCATACGGGCTTGTGCAGGGGGTGTTTTTGGGCAAAATTAAGACTCCCCGAAGGCGTTTTGGGCAATATATCATTAGCACGTGGCACCAAATGATACTATTAGGCTTTACACATCCATCGATAATTTATTTAGGGGTTTTTTGAGTCAAAATCTCAAAAACTCATAATGAAAACAGATATTACATAATAATATAAATATTATAACATGAAATGGAAAAAAAAGGGCCTTCATCGGTTATGGTTTTATATATTGGGGTTTTATGGTTTGAATGATTTAGGGTTTAATTATAATGGTTTCACGGCTTATGGTTTTAGGTTTTAATGTGTTTTGGTTTTTAGGGTTTCACGATTTAGGGTTTTACGTTTTCCATGTGTAGGGTTTTGGGTTTCCGAGTTTAGGGGTTTAGGGGTTTAGGCATTCCGAATATCCGAATAAATTTAAAAAAACGAGTCGATGAGAAATACCGAGTTATACGGACCGTATATATCATGAAGGATACAATCGTGCCGCACAGGCCGCACGCCCCCAACAGTCGCGCCGCCCATAGCCGCGCGATGCCCCAACAGAGAGCGCACCGCAACGGCAGATTGGGGGAAAAGTTGTATCCTTCGTGTTTCACTCTTCGCCGCCTACGTGTCACAGTCTGGGGATCGCATAATTATCCGTCGCTCACACCATACTACGCCACCACCATCTCTCATCGTCATCAATAAGCCGATATAGCTCAGTGGATAGAGCGCACGACTAGTGACAGTGAGGTCTCGGGCTCGAACCCGGTCTCGGCATCTTTTCCCTCGAGTCGACTGGATTTGTGATCTTCATCAGGTTATGGGCTCTTACCACGCTTCCACTGCGCAGGTGTGACGCCGGCAGCTGGTTGTGGTTGTGCCACGTAGACACTTCAGAGTGAGGTTGTGTCATGAAGGATACAATCGTGCCGCCCATAGCCGCACGCCCCCAACAGTCGCGCCGCCCATAGCCGCGCGATGCCCCAACAGAGAGCGCACCGCAACGGCAGATTGGGGGAAAAGTTGTATCCTTCGTGTTTCACTCTTCGCCGCCTACGTGTCACAGGCTGGGGATCACATATCCGTCGCTCACACCATACTACGCCACCACCATCTCTCATCGTCATCAATAAGCCGATATAGCTCAGTGGATAGAGCGCACGACTAGTCACAGTGAGGTCTCGGGCTCGAACCCGGTCTCGGCATCTTTTCCCTCGAGTCGACTGGATTTGTGATCTTCATCAATATATGGTTCTATGCGAAGTCCTGATTGATAAACCCTAATAATTATCCCCGTCGTCTGATTTTGTCTGATAATTAAGACCCGTCGTCTAATTTTGTCTGATAATTAAGGCTCGTCATCTGAAACATCTGAAAAAAATAACTTGATCTGATCTGAATCTGAAACCTGAATTCCGATCTGAAAATCTTCTCGTCTGATTCCCATCTGATTGCCAACCTTGACAATTGACCTAAAAGACACACTAGGCATTGTCGATCTCAATTTGAGATCTCCACTAGGCCATCTGACCGTAGGATCATCATGCGTGGGACAATACTTTTCAATTTGAGTCCCCGAAAACATGAACTTACCCTTCAAACTAGTTTACCTAGTTGCTCTGCAGGACAACTCAAATCCCGTGCCCGAAACCGTAATGCACCACCCGCGCGTCGCAACCGATTCGCCGTCCCAAATTCAAACTCCTTCCCCGACGGAAGCTACACCCACCGTCGGAAATGCCACGGAGAGCAAGAAGAAAGCACCGTCTAAATCGAAGGCTGCCAAGCCAACCGCGGAAGCACAGGCGGGAAAATGGGGAAAATGTAGACACATTACGCAAGTTGAGCTGCAGTGTTCTTGAACGCAACGAAAGGATGCATATGAAGCACCTCTTCGACGGCAAGATGATGACGAACGTCAAGTGTTGGGAACAGATAGCTGTGAAGACGAACAACAACTTAAGACCGACCGCAACGCTAACACCTAATAAAAAGGCGAACTGGTCTATTCAATATGTTAACCGCTTAAGCCGGTGGTTAGAATTCGAGGGTTTTCTATATGTGTTGTGATAATGGATTTTTGCGATGTATGCTTAGTCACTAAATGCCCGTTTGCTTTACCAATTATTGCATACCTATATGACCAACTATTTGCGACACTACATGTCGATATATGTCGAATATATCCACTCTTATATGCGCACATGGTTAGAATGTTTTCGATTTTACAGGCACGATTCAATTTCATCGTCATTGTTGACGACATCTGCTCGACATATTTTTGCACAATTTTGGAATTAAATCATCTACCTTGATGATACGTTCCAAGGATGATTCACTTGCACCGATGTGCGTTCATCCTGCCTATCGTTTTCTGTGGATTTATGCCAAAAAAACACTAGAAATACATATATTTCACAATGGTTTCCATACTTAAGGAATGTTTTCCATACCTAAGGGACACGTGTGGTGATTTTTGCGATACTATGGGTCATATTCCATGATGATAGCCACCAATCACTTACATAATGATCGGGACATGGCCCATGATGCAACGCGTGCTTGTAGATGAGCCGTAGGTAAGTATAACGTTGCAGTTTAGGCGCGTTTTGTATGTTTTGCAAGATAAAATTACGCAAAAACGTACAAATGTGCAACTGATTCGCGACAAATATGCGGGTACGTGCGATATATATTATGCATACCTGCCCCGCACAAGTACGCTACGCTTACATATGCACACAACGGTGTACGTGTAAATACCCAGTGCACAAATCATGCAAGGTATGCAACCGCGATTGCCCAAGCAGCATATACTTTGCCATCGCTTCTGGGTCAGATCTGACCCAGATACCGGCTTAAGGGTTAATCCAGTTTTTTGCATACGCCCATCACGATTGTGTACATTACTCTCACTTGCGGCGCTTGTATGCGGCCCATGACATATCCCCATAATAAGACATTTACGCTGAAGATAGTGAGAACGTCACGAATCCGTTGTAATCCTGCAAGCAGGCAACTGGAGGACAGAGGGAGCTGGAGACATCCTCACGTAGCGCGCCCCAAAGGGCTCATCTAGGCTAGTGCAACCTAGGAAACCGCGGCATGGCAAAACTACGCTGAGCGCTAAAGGTCATGCCGGCGGCCGGCGGAGAAGCAGCAAGGGAGGTGGAGGTGGAGCGAGGTTGCATCTGTGGTGGAAGAAAGAGGTGGAAGCGGGGCTGAGGAAGGATGGTGGTGAAAGGGCAGGAAGGCGGGGGTGGAAGGCGCGGAGTGTGGAGATGGAGGGTGTGGCGGGTCTTGGTAGGAGGGTGGGTCTTCCTACCGGGTCTAGATGATGGGTCTATATCCCCATCATCTAGATACATCCCCCGACCAACGCCAAGGTCTCACGCATCCTAGATCTCGGAATATCGCCGATGATATGCCGCAGAAGCTTTGGAGTTTCTCTGGTCACTGCTCATTTCGCATGGTGGCATACTGTATGGCCCGGCACCGATACTGTATGCCCAAGACTTGCGGCACTTGTATGCGGCCCATGACATATCCCCATCATCTAGACACATCCGACAACCCACTCCAAGGTCTCACGCACCCTAGATCTTGGAATATCGCCGATGCCATGCCCTAGAAGCTCTCGTGGAATTTCTCGCTGGTCACTGCTCATTTTATGGTGGCTACATGTTACAACTCAACATACTACGGGTACCTTGCAACGCTTGGCTTACGATACGGTGTTATGTGATATTGGCGGAAAGTGTAGCACGGACTGTGCGGCATTGCCACAATGGGCACTCTCTTTTATATACATCTCGCCTCCATCATATGGGCACGCCTGTCGAGGTTGTGAACCTCAGCGAGAGTCTATGAGCGACGCCGTTGGTACCCATTGTACATAGAATACCATCGACACTTTTGCATACTTGCTGCTCACGGTATGCTAGCGTAATTGTCCAACAAGCATCGAACGGGCGGTGTCATCATACATTCGTCGTACTTGCTTGGCAATAATTGCGCATCAATGCTATATCTCATCATAGCATTGAGTATGTCTCGTACGTCATGAGATCGTACTCGACTGACGTCATCATGACTGCCATAGAAGATACAATATTTATGATAGCGCAGTCTACCTTATACCCGTGATACCTTCGGTCATCCAGACTCTAACACTACCACCTCCATAGAACGCTTTCATGGCTGGATGTAGGCACGCATATCGAAATCATATTAGGCGTCAATGTATACAACCCGTACCGTAGGTCATATCCGTTCAATTTGCGCGAAGAAGGGACGAAATTACATATGCTTAGCTCTAGTGATGGACGGTTTAGCGAGCGCGTACCACCATCAAAAAGTTAATCAGCTTTTTCAGTATGACAAATTCGCCGCCTTTTAGGTGCTGAGGCAGTGGAAGCGTGGTGGGCCCATAACCTACCGGAATATCCTAGTTCACTAGATATCAGAGGGTCCCGAACTCTGTGGATAAACTCCGCTCTCCAGATAAATAAACCCTAAGCTAGATATACCCGGAACGGTCTCGCAACGGTCTCGGGAACTAGCCTACCTGTGACACACCTATAGATCAATCAGCGGTCCAGTGTTGGTCCTAGGGGTCTGTCATAGGGGCCTGCCTGTCAGGGCTGCCTATACAGATTCCAGCAGAGCTTGGGATCGTGCGCAAAAACGGTTTCGGGACTTTTGCAAGCTCAAGCGGGCATGGGACATCGAGCATGGCAACAATGGTGACGAAAGAAAGGAGTATGCAGTATCCCGTCGATCAGATGTTTCTAACCTTTAACCTTTCTTGTTTGGGAGTTTCAGTTTGCCACTTTCAGTTTCGAGTTTGAGAATACATTATTGAGACAGTTTCGAGTATCAGTATGGATTTTCCTTTTTAGTACTGGTGACACTCGTCGGCCGAGGTGGCAAGATCCGTTTGACATGACTCTGACGTGTGTAAACGATTGTGCGACCTGGCAGCAGCATTGATCGGCGAATCTATGAACCGTTTTATTCAATTTCATGCGATGGAACAAGACTTCGAGACGTGAGAGACACACGCGACGGGTGTAGTCAGCAGTGACACAGTCGAATGTGGTCAAGCATCTCGCATGCGCAAACACCACAAGCACTCAAGCAGGCAGGCCGACGCGAGGGGAACAAATAATCGAAAGGAATCGGATGAGGTTTGAGAGGTGAGGTTTGTAACAGAAACACGAAAGCATTTTGAGCAATCTTTCATGTGGTAACATCAAGTCCGCATTGCCTACTGCTTAGCGAACGCATCGACACCAAGGGATCTTACGCTGAGCCAAAAGTAAATAGCAATCATAAAACACGTCGACCCGCTGCTCTTGACACTGCTGTGCTGGGTTGCGCCTTCTCTACCGGCCGAACGTTACTCCCACCGAACTGTTTGCGCTCGGTATAAACCACCTTGGTTATGGCTCCCTTAGTGGGTGCGGCGCCTTGGAAAGAACGGTCAGTATTTCAAACACGCACGCTTCTCGGCGAGTAGAACCAATTTCCTTCGCGCACTAATAAGCGTGCCGCACATCTGTGTTGACGGAGAGCCGTACTCCTTCTCACATAGTTGTGAAAACGTTTTCGATTTCGTTTCGTCGAAATTGCGCAGAGTCATAACTTCTCTTCTCCCATGTCTCGAAACTTTGGGCAACGTGCTCTTACCAACAAGTTGGCGAATCGTCTCTTGCAGGTCCGACGCGAGCCTTCGCGAAGGCTGATCTAGCAGATATGTCTCTTACGTATGCCTCACCAATGTCTGCGTTGCTGCGTAGCGCTGCAATAAGTGTAAACGGTACGAGAAGTTACCTTCGGTGGTCACAGCACGCGCCAGCGCGGTCAACGCTGCCCTTCCTGTCGCCCATCACCTGTCGAGGAGTGCACACCGACGGCAATGGTGCGCCGTCAGACGCCGCACAACAGGAAGAGACCCGACAGACGTTTCGCCGCGAAAACATATTCGACCCGCACGCCGTTAACTCACCGCCCGGTTGGCTCAACGGCCCGCAGCAGTCAGCGGAGCAGTTTTGCGCGAAGGACTACAACTTTGGGCAGCCTTTTGGGTATGCAAACCGCGTGGCGCTCGTTAACGAGCAGCACAAGTACAAGGCAGATACAGCGCGAATGCCCTCCATTTTCACCCATTTGGCTATGATCCGTCCCTCGCGCGACAACCAGCAGGAAGTCGTCGACAGCACTGACCCAGGGCGCCACACCGACGAGCACGTTGATCGGGAGTTGCAGCATCTTTCTCAGCTTTGCGAGCGCATGGGGGTCCAGCCACCGCGCGCCGGATGCGATCTCTTCACACATGACATGGGGACTTTCGGCCTGCGCTATGAGCGACACATGGAGTTCTCTACCTACACCTTCACACGCTTCAGCTCGGTGAACCCCTCCCTTCGTTTCGTCGATGCTATATAGCGCTCGCAGCCTGCTTGAGCCTCCGAGAATTTTGACGCTGTATAGCACGCACCCTCTTCCTCGATGCGTGGCCTACTCGCATCCTCGCTTGTTAATGTGGTATGGTGATCGGACATGGGGACGCGCACCAGATGGGCGGCAAAGACGGACAACCAGCGATGCTTGATGCAGAGAAAATACTCAATCCATTCGAGGAAACGGCGCTGGAGTTTATTCCACCGGAGTGGCTCTCGAGTTTCCCAGGACGCATCATGATGGCGGTGCATCTCGTCGCGGACCAGCAGCCCAGAAGTTTGAATCAGTTAAATAAGGTATTCATGGGGAACCCGTTCGTTGGCTCTTCGCTGGTGGAAGGCCGTGCAGCAATGTTCACCGACAGCCGTATCCATAACGATGGCTTTGCCAGGATGCTTATGTACTCCAAGCCTTTCGACTCCAAGACGATGGATGATATTATCAACCTTGACATCGGGTGAGCGGTCATTCTGTTCTGTATCTCGGGTCGGAGGGATGGTGTCTAATGCAACTGTTCCCATGCGTTGGAATCACTCGACAGCCGCCTATACCGATCACCTCCCAGGCCTTTGGGATGGCAGAATACTAAAAAGAGAGCGAAACTGCGTTGGTTATCCCAACCCTTTTTTTCTTCGTACTCAAATAAAGTACAGTAAAAAGCGCCCGTTTTAGTACGGCACCTAACAAGGGGAGCAGACGTGCTACATCCTACCCATTCACGCCCATGGCTCGTTCCACTTCTTCCGAGTCAGAGCGTTCACGTGGCCTACTAACCAACGCACGAGGCGCAACAAGCCCTATTGCAGAGCTCTCTCCCGTATTCATTCGATGCACCGTACCTCATTCTACAGCTCGCATTCTAGCTTCAATTAAAACAGTATTGTGCACCACATCCAACGGCTTGCATTCCACACTCGGCCCATAGACTAGATATGCCACATCCCATCCCATAGGTTGCATCCTATGGGATTTAGCAGAATTGCACTTGCAGAACAGGCACGCGGGGCTCCATCTGACAGTTTGCATCCCACACTCGCCTCGCATGACGCACCACATTTGATGTTTAGCGCCGCATTTGATGTCTAGCACCCCAAGGCCGCCCGGCAGAACACGCATGCCGTGGCGCCCTCGATGCCTTGCACGGATCTGCATTGGCTTCGGTATCTGTCCCGCCATGCTTCTTTGCTGCCAAACCACAGGGAAACGCGAGCGATGTTGGTGACCGTCAGGTGCGGCACCCCCCCCCTCCCGCCAGGTACGAGGAGAAGCAGCTGCAGCGAGCAGAAGGCGGGCTCGGCCCAACACAGGCAGGCCGCATAGTGCGCCGGTTACTAGAGGTCGAGAGCTACCGCCACATGGCACTTCTGGCACTCCCTCTGGCCAAGGCTCTGCACCCGCTGATGGCGGAGATGGCGCACGAGCGCGCTTCCATCATGCGCTCGTTGCACAACCCGACGATGACCTACGAGGAGCAGCGCGCTCTCCTCGACCGCATCTGCAAGCTGACGGCGCGCGCAGAGCAGACTGCCGCGCAGACTCAGCCGCGC
Source organism: Cymbomonas tetramitiformis (assembly GCA_001247695.2). Taxonomy (NCBI): domain Eukaryota; kingdom Viridiplantae; phylum Chlorophyta; class Pyramimonadophyceae; order Pyramimonadales; family Pyramimonadaceae; genus Cymbomonas; species Cymbomonas tetramitiformis. Next base: position 26,505 of record LGRX02026901.1, on the reverse strand, counting down.
TTCAGCGCCAACGAGGCGTACCACTGCATCTGCCAGGACCGCGTCGCCAGCTTGCGGATGGCGCCGATCCCGGGGGTGCAGCCCTTCCCAAGTTTCATAAATTACCGCCTCGACCCGGCGCGGCGCACCGTGGCGAGCTCGCGGGTGCGGCTGCAGCGTCAGTGCGAGAGCCTGCAACGCGCCTCGGACCTGCTGCGCACACGCGTGGAGGTCACCGTGGAGGGGCAGAACAAGGAAGTGCTTGCATCCATGGCGGAGAGCGCCCGGCACCAGATCCACCTCCAGGTAAGCCCAGCTAGGTAGCCGAGATGATTGGTCGGCACCCTGCGGCAGAGCCCCTGAACGGTGGCTTCATTAACCTGCTGCACTCCCCACCTTGCGCAGCCGTCTCGGAGCGTTGGCATGTTGCATCACCCATTTTGGAATCCGCTCTCACGGACCAGCTCTTTGCTTCTCATCGAAACAAGGCAGCATCGTCCTGCTTACAGGAAGGACATGCACCGGTGTATCAAGTGGGATATCCATTTGAATCTCACTCAAATGCCCTTTCCAGCAGTATTAGTGATATGGTGAGTAGCAGGGTACCCACGCAATCGAGCAATATTGATTTTTGCATTATCAGTATGGATTGCATATCAAATTCGCAAATTGCCGTTTATGTGCATTTATTCGAGCTGGGATTTGATCTCTCTTTAAGAAAACCAGGATACCCTGCTTGCCGTTTCCCTTCGCTCAGTGGCAGATGAACATTCCCCTATCAGTTATATATCGTGAGATATGTATAGCCTGGAACTTTACCTTATTTCAGAGTGGGGTGCACACTGCTACAATGTCTGATGAGCGGAAAATACAAGATGTTTGTTTACAAAATTAATGATAATGTGAAACTTAGGTACACAAATTGGATTCTCATGCATAAAACTGATAGAAACCGCTCCCAGAAGTGGGACACAATGCCACCATGCTTCTACGCCGGGCTTCTTGGTAACAATGGCCACAGGATCTCAAAATGGCACGCACTGGAACACAGTAAAGCCTCAAAGAACCACGGAACCCGCGTCCATAAAGCCTCAAAGAACCACGGAACCCGCGTCCATAAAGCCAACCAAAATGACTCAAACATGATCGCTCTCGACCTCAAAAGCTTGTGGAACATGCGATATTCAAACCTCCGAGCGGTGTGCGTTGATTTGTCAGTAAATCAAACCTCCGAGCGGTGTGCGTTGATTGGTCAGTAAATCAAACCTCCAAGCGGTGGGCGTTGATTTGTCAGTAAATCAAACCTCCGAGTGCCATTAATTGGAACATGAAACCGTCAATCTCAAGATTGCATGCAAAATACGATGATGGATGTGTTCACCGGGCTGCTGCGGATCGATGGACTTGGCATTGCGGTTGTCGAGGTTCTCAGCTGTAAGCCATTGTTGTTGCTGCAGTTCACCGGCTTTTGTGACGCGCACCGCTGGATCGCTCCGCACTCCCCTGCGCTTTGCGCCCGCAATGACTCCTGCTGTCATCCTCGCAGGAACTCGCGGAGGGCTTCTCCGTTGCAGCCATCACGTACTACACCACCTCGCTCCTGGGGTACCTTGTGAAGGGATACATGAAAGTTGCCCCGGGTACAATACCTGTGGAGTACGAGGTGGTGATGTCCCTCGGTATGCCTGCAGTTGCGGTGACTGTGTGGGTTTTGACCCACGATTCTAAGGGCAGCGTCATGGCCCTCTTTCAGCCAAAGGCCTCCGCCGACGCTGCGCAGGATCGCCACAAGAGCGCATGATGACATGCCAGGCATCATTGCTACCTGCCATAAACTTTAGCTTACATGGCATTCAGATGCTTTGACCAGTGTGGAGGCTGTATTTGACTTCGATGGGCGCCCATGAGTTGCGCAGATCCACTCCAAGCTGATGTGTTTGGGACACACTCTTTCAGAATCCTTGGTGGTGTAAGGAGCACTGGGGTGCTGTAGCGATGCTGCGCCGCTCTGCAGGTCGCCTCATAGGATACTCATAGGAGTTGTGGCTGGAAATTTGCAGGGAATCTAAAAAACAGTAATGTTCAAATGAATGATTTCGGCAGGGATGACTGGCGCGTATTGATTATCTGTACCCTTGTATATGTGGTGGGGAAAGAGATGCTTGATTTTGGGAAGGCTTCAGTAGGAAAACAGTGATACTTGCTTTATCAGAAAACAGCAGCCCACATTTGTGATGCTTGCTTTATAGAAAATATCTAATCCCAGTGCCTGGTCAAGTCATAAACACGGGTGGTGCATATATGTAAGTTATATATGCGGCATCCCTGCATATATTATACCGCGGTGTGCGACACGGGCTGACGAGTGCGTTTCTGCACGCTGCGCATTTCGATCTAGGGATACATTTCACAAATGCATCATATGTTAGTCACATAACGATGAGCCGCATTCCACAAGCATCGTAGGCCCCGTTACGCCAGGATTAGCGTCACATTTTTCATGGTCTGGGTGCCTCTGGGTGATCCTGGATGCCTCTGATATGTGATGTGATCGTGCATTGTGAGTGTATGTTATATGATGGTATTTCTCGAGTGATGCAATGTAATTTATACACACACTATGTACATAGAATATACACGCTAGACAGGCTGTAGTGTTTGTATGCACGCAATGTGTATGAAATGATGCGCAGCAATCATGCTTGACCATAATTGTGTAATATGGTCTGACATGTCAGATACCGTATGCTGCTCAGGCGAACTCTTTGATCGACACATCGTCGATATATGTGATACCCTATGATACACCTATCCAAAGTAACAAAATTGTATTTTTGATTAACAACGCTTATGCATGCAAAATTCGGCACACTAATCAGCTTAGCATTCAATGTGATGATGCCGCCATGCATCATTGGGATTTGCAATCACAAATAACTATATCAATCCAGGTGCAGCTATCCGTTTAGGCTAGTAGTTTAACATTATGAGGATGAGTTTGTTTTTGCCGTGATGTCGCGGTAGGGAATAATGATCTAGGCTCCTACAGTGATGCCTATTCCAATATGTTTATTAATTTCAACGAGCCAACCTATCGCCAATATGTCCCACAACAAGTTTTCGGTGTTTTTTATGACACTCGCGCGCAAACTACCAAATTACATGATAAATGTTCGGCTCAAATCAGTGTGCCGTTCAGCCATCAGAAATTACTCTCATATAATCTGGATGTCATGTATGTCAACGTGAAATATCTTCCGGTAGGGAACCGACTTTACGAGGGAGGGGGGGTAGCACTCCCCTCTAGCATGTCCCCCCTCCGGCAACATGCTTTACATAATGGACAGCCGCCCGCTCCATGCTCGCAACCAGGTTCTTCAGTCGTCATCATTATCAGATGGTCGGTGCCCGATTTGGGTACCACTTGTGACTGGGGCCACGCTGTCAATCGGATCCAATTACTGGGATGCTCTTCAAATCATTTAAGAAATTGTGACAATTTTATTTATGAAATCTGTCTTTTGCCTCCCACCACACACTGATCCCTCGCACGTGACAACACACTGCTCTACAAAAATATAATATCATTGCCAGTGCGTGTAATAATATCCCCCCAAACTATTTAAAAAAATGAACGTTGACATTGTGTCTCTCGACAATAGGATCATATGTAAATCGCAAAACGTGGCATATGGTAGTGCAAACGAATCTTATGTCAGCTCGATGCTAAATTGCTCCAAAAACACTATCTCTCAGAAGGTGCCACTCTGCTTTGAGACAAAGTAGCTTGTACCCAGTTCTCATCATTGAGAAGCTATGTGACCCAACAACCAGAAAAAAATACTTCCGGGTACATCATCATCGTACCACAATGTTGCGTTCTATTGGATCGAGCACCTCGATTTTTTGGGTTCTTTTAGGTGCGTCGGCACTTGCAGTTCATCTTTCACTGAAGTTCCCCAGCCGCCCATAACATCTCCTGTTGGAAAGCGGTCTGTTGCGTCAGAACTTATGCATGCCACATGGCATTGCTCGGAGAGCATCTGAACCAATGCCAGCAGGAGTTGACACTCGAAGTAGATGCAAGCCACTGGAGCTGCACTTCAAGGTAGAGTGCCTGCACCTAGGGACAAGTGGCACTTCCGGAGAGCACCGCACCTCGAGGAAGATGAAGCTGCGTGGCGTGTATATCCCTTGGGCCCAGGGCTGCGCTGTCCTCGAGTGCCTTCGGTGGCAGCGTCGGCTCCACCTCATTCTTCATCTTGGAAGACATTTTCAAACTCTGTGAACACCAATCCCCGCGGCCATATGGCTCCCCACATAAACAGGCGCATGCCAGTGCGGTTACATTGTATGTTGCTTGATTACATTGAGCTAACCTAAAGATACTAGGGATGGTGGAATCCCGATTTAAAATATCCTCTGCATCGATTCAATATGCCGCTGCAGATATATCTGAAAGGGTATCGAAATGGCATTTCCGCGCCCAAAATGCATCCCTATTACCGTGCCTTCCATGGCCAACGACACCGCCTGCTCTGGTTAGGTCCCGCTCTGCTTCTGAGTCCAGACCCTGTGTGCGCTTATCCTTGAACCGATACCTTCAGCACACCGTAGCCGCAGAAGACCGGCTGCACTATGTACCCACGCCGGGGAGCAAACAAATCGGCACACACTGTATGTTTGTGTGTGTGTGTGATAACGGGTTTGGACTTCTTTTGGTGATCGATCTCACACCAAACCTAGAGCATCCCGCACTCAAGAAAGTTGCCAGTCTACCTTGCTCGGAGGATCAAAGCACTGTACACACCGTTTGTGGTTGAGCGATATTTATCAACCACCACCGCTGGAGGTTCAAGCCACGGGTGCCCCTCTCCCGTGGGATTCTAGCTCACCCACACTCCCTTATACACCTGAAAGTCCAGGTGGTGCCCATGCCAGGTTCGAAGGGCGTTCCCAAGCCCACCAATTATCGCTGTGCTCCTCCCAAGATGTGACGCATGCCAGTGTGTGAGGCTTTTCCTTGGACCAAGTCCGTGGGCATACAGAAGATCGGTTGCACTATGTGCCCACGTTGGGGATCAAAGGATTCAGCACACACTTAGGGCCTAGAAGGGATATGTGAGATAATATAAGCTTAAGCGCTGCTCCAACAAGTGGAGGGTATGCTTTGGAAGGGGGGTGAAGGGGACTGTGGCTGGAAGGGCCTCCTCCATATCTGTATCCGGGGGTGAGGGTTCAGTGGCACTTGTTTTTGCCTTCGCCTCTTCGCCTTCCCTCGTTTTCAGGGAGGTGAAGGCGAAGGCATATGTGTGAGAGCCAGCCTACAGCCCTACACCCCCCTTCGAGCCACAACCCCCTTCACCCCCTTCCAAAGCATACCCTCCATTTGTTGGAGCAGCGCCTAAGCTTATATTATCGCACATATCCCTTCTAGCACACTTAGGGACTTGTCCGAATTTTCCGGAAGTCAGTAGTGGAGAACGAGACCCCCTAACCGGCCACCTGAGTGCCTCTGCGAGTGTACTGCCGGCGCACTGATGCTGTGTCTGTGTGGCTTATCGACGGCTCCCGTTGCTTCTTATTAATTAAGCTTTCCACGGGGCATTCAGAAACGCTCTTATCCGTGGGAAGCACCCCAAGAGTGGCAGCAGGGAGTGCGATAGCTCCTCCCGCGGTGCCGCTTTATTTCAGAAGACCGTAGCGAGATTCGTCCCAGAGTGTGTAGGAGCAGCTGATGGGTCAAATCATTCAAACTCCAGTTGATCGCAGCCTTATCAACTATCTGTTGATCTGTTGTTCAAGTAGATAAGTTTGTTGTGGTATGCTTATCGCGGTGAAACTGGCAAGCTGGCTTTGGCCGGCGCGTGGTGCAAGCGGTTTTAACAAATCTCGGCGGGATGCGATTCGCGGTCAAGTGCCAAGCCCATGTCCATTTCTGGAACCCCCACGTGACCACTTCGGAGCCGAAGCTTCGATGGGCCGATGACTTGTCCGTTGCACTGGGCATTGCCAACTCTCAAAAGCTCTACAGGCGATTCTCTGCATATCTGCTTCCTGGGCACATGCATGCTACTTGTGCCGCATCTGTGGGAGGCAGTGCACCGTGGCAGTGTTGCGCGGCGCATGGGGCGCACCTTCTTGGTGCCATAGTACATGTTCAGGCAGTGGAGAGCGTGGAAAATAAGAATACGGGAGCCGGGGGCATTCTCATCCTCCAAAGTCTCTGCGTCGTTGGCAACGTTCTCTTTTGTGGAGTCATCCAGAGCCTCGCTGTCATCAAGCGCCGCCGCTGCCTTCACCTGCAGCCGGCATACACACAGAGAGAACGAGAGCAGTGAAAACCCTCCCAATACCAGCTTCGACCTTGGCGTCATTTGAGGCTGTCATCTGGCAGAGGCACTCGGGCATGCCGTCAATTGGGCCTGTGTGCTCACAACATCAGTAGACTGGTGGGTCGTCCAGCAGAGGCACGCACTCGGGCGTGCGCGCGAGCTGGAGCTGCTAAGAGAAGAGGCCAGCAAGGACTCTGACGTGAAAAAGACGTGGACTTGGGCCACATCATTCGGAAGCTGTACCCAGGCTCTGAGCTGACCCTGCCCTACAGCGCCCGAAGTGGCCTTCGACACGAGGCAACGAGGGGGGCAGGGTGAGGTGGGTGCGGCGAGGAGCACCTTAGGCGGGGTCTTGGGAGACAGGGGGGGCAGCAGCGCATTTGAGGCGGGCTCCTCCAGTGAGTCGACCTACAGGGCCCGACGCATGCCTTTCCTTCACCCCCATCGCGACAGCGGTGCCCAAGCACAAGTTAAGTGCAATATCCCCAGAGTGATTCCCGCGCGTGAAGCCGAACAGAGCGATTCCCGCGCGTGAAGCCGAACAGAGCGATTCCCGCGCGTGAAGCCGAACAGAGCGATTCCCGCGCGTGAAGCCGAACAGAGCGATTCCCGCGCGTGAAGCCGAACAGAGCGATTCCCGCGCGTGAAGCCGAACAGAGTGATTCCCGTGGGTCACAACCAACATATAGTTGAGAATCAATTTCCTTCCCTGGCAGGAAGCTGCGGACAATAATTCAATGGGCTGAGATGCACGATGTGATATTGGAGGGGGTCCTAGAAGGGGAGCTACAGGAATTCACGAGCCCAGTGATGGTCAAGATTTAGAGGTGGGGAGCTAGAGAGGCTGCACCAACCCCGCGTCGCCCAAGATGTCGGAGGGGGAGATCGAGGAGGGAGCTGGCAGGGAAGCCGCAGGGCACGGTATTCAAGGACGTGAGCTGCAGAGAGTGTAAGCTACTGTAGGGGCTGTAAGCTAGAGGAAGGGGTAGAGGAAAATAGGACACTGACCTGGAAGATACCGAAGGCAGTTTGCATGTTTGCGTCGACGCCCAGGAAGCGCGCGCTCGGCGTCAGCTGCGCGAGCGCCTTCTCGGACTCTTCCGTCTCCTGCAGCACCCGGGTCTACACAAACACACGCAAACACGCCGTTGAAGCGGGTTCAGGAGAGGCACCCTAATGTGGTCATCTCTGCCTATTTGGATGACGCTTTCTTCCTGGGCCCTCCGGTTGTCGCGGCGCTCGCGTATGAAACTTATATGGAGTGGTGATTGGCCTAGATATTCAGCCGGTGCAGTCGGCGGCTTTCTCGCCTGAGGGGGACGGCAGTTGCTTCGAGGCCGGGATGCCGGGTGCACGGGGGGAGCTGGACTTCATCGATGTCTTGGGGGTGCCGGTGGGGAAGGCAGAGGCGGTCAGTGTGGAGATGTTGAAGAAGGTGGAGGAGCTATGTGGCATCCTGCCCCTCTTGAACAAGCTTGGGCATGCGCAGGCCCAGGGGCTCCTGCTTCGATTCTGTGCCCACCCGAGGCTGGGGTTCTGGCTGCGAGGTGTGCCGCCGGAGATGATGCGGGAGGCGGCTGAGGAGCATGACAGGAGGATGCAGGGGGCGTTGCGGGACTTGCTGCCTGGCGGTGGATTGGCGTGGCATTCCTGTGAGTTTGCCACCCTCCCGCATGGGATGGGCCTGACTAAGGCGGCGAGGGTGAGCAGTGCGGCCTGGCTTGGTGGGTTTGCGCAAGTCTGGGAGGATATGCGGGAGCTCTTTCCAACAGTGACGGCGGGGACCGAGGACCTCGGGGCTGAGAGCGACTTGCCGTATGTCAATTCTTTGCAAGCGGCCATGCAGAAGGTGTCGGAGGCGATGGAGGTGATTGGGGAGGCGAGGGGAGCAAATGAGCATTTGCCACCACAAGTGCCAAAGGCGGACGACGTCAAGAAGTTGAGTGATTACAGCAGGTCTCAAAAACGTGCCCAACGGGTCTATGCTGCTGTCCTCCACTCTGCGGATTGGCTTTGGCTGGTTGGGCACGTGGGGGCGTCTCGGCTCCCCTGGCTTTTCTCGGTGACCTTCAACAGCATTGGGCCGGCTTTCTTGAGGGGTGTTCCATGCTGCCCAACCCTGGAGCTCAGTTCGGCGGAATACCGAGTGGCCCTGCGGCACATTCTTCATGCGGAGCAGCCCCTCCTTGGCCAAGTGGAGGAGTGCCCCGATTGTGGAGGAGAGCGGGATCCCACCGGGACACACTTACTGGCATGCCGGGGGGAGTGGGGCTGGGGGAGGAAATTGGTACTCTTTCATCCACCACAAACTGCAGAGGGTGCTGTTCGAGGTGGCCAAGTCTGCCTATCCATTGGCGTCTGCATTGCACGATGACTTCGCGGGCTACCTGACCTACTCACGGAATCATTGCCCGGATGTGACCGTGCTGGATGCGGAGGGACCGGGCCAGCATGTGCTGTTTGATGTGGCCACGGCGCGGCCGATGTCAGACGCGCACCTGGGAGCGGCCATGATGGCCCCCGGGGCGGCGACGAAGAAGGTAGAGGAGAGCAAGGTGGCGACGTACGGGGATGTCCGCCCACATCACTTCATACCCTTTGGGGTGGAGGTGTACGGTGGGCTGGGGCCTGCGGCGTATGGATTCCTTCGGAAGACGCAGCGGCGCTTCAGGGAGCGGCGGTACATGGAGGCGAACGCGGAAGGGGGAGAGCAGGTGGACGGCAATGGGGACGAGGACGAGGACGAGGACGAGGAAGCGGCACGTGGCGGGGCTGTGGGCTGGAAGGAGAAGTGGGTCCGGCTGCTTTCTTTCGCGCTTGCACGGGGGGTCGCAGGGCTGATCATCAGGCGGGCTGTGGGGCGATGTCCGGCCGGAAGTGGGTGGCGTTGGGCTGGCGGAGGGCGTGTGAGAGGAGGCATGGGCCCGGACCTGGATCGGGGGGAGGCGGATCGACGGGAAGGGGCGGAGAGGTTGGCGCTGATGGACAGAGCATGGGAGGACGCGTTCGAGGAGACAGACTATGCCACGCAGGATGGATCTGGTGGTGGGACGCATGAATCTGAGGGAACGCAGCGTGAGCAGTCTGGGCAGGCCTCCGGTGGGGCAGGCGAGGCAGGCGCGATGGCATCGAGGCTTTTGGAGAGCATGGAGGATGTGCGGCGGGAGGCGGAGCATCTGGGCACTGTGGGGGATCAAGGATGGGGCATCTGGGGGGGCGCGTGCAGGCACAGGCGGGCTCAGCCAGGCGGCGTCAAGTGTCGAGGATATCTTGAATGAGTGGGATGACCTTTTGTCGCCGGGCCGGGGAGTGGGGTCTGGACTCAGGAGCAGAGTGGGGCCTCGCCGGAGCAAGCAATGGCCTTGGCTGAGGGAGGGGTGGCCACCTTGATGGGGGCGAGCAGGCGGGCGGCCGGCCTTCTTGAGGGGGTTGCTGGCATGGGGGGAACTGGTGAGGGTGACGGGGGAGATGTGGGGAGGCTCGCGGGTGGAGTTGACACACGCCGGGCCCCTCAAAGCCCGGGGGAACATCCCGGCAGCGATGACCACTTACAACAGGTTGCACGGCAGCATACGGCATCTCATCAGCTTCTGTGCCCACGGGGCGAGGTTGCTGGCCGTGCCGGAACTAACAGCGCGCAGCTGTCGGGAAGGCGACAACCGAATGGTGAACTATCGGCCACCGGGAGGGCTTGGGACACACATGCAACTGTGGGGATGGGACCCCAAGTAGGAACAGTGCGGCATGACAGTTGCAGGGCAAGTGTTGAGCGCATTGCTCAAGTTCGCAGGTTCCTCGCAAGGCAATCGCAGAAAGGGCTTCAGTCATGTGGAGTTGGTGCGGGGGGTAGAGGGCTAAGGGCGCAAGTTGGTTGAGGGCGACCCAGTTTATCGTTCTCAGCCCCTTGAGACGCCCTTGGACATTCTAGCCGTGGCGTGGGTGGGCAAGCTCTCTTGAGACCAGGCTCTAAGGCGTGTAGGGGGTAGCGGGGTGCTGTGGGATATGGGCTTGGTGGTGAAGGGGTGGCTCGATTGGCGGAGGTGAGCCGGCTTCAGAGGCATACACACACACAAAGTGCGCCGGCAGAGCAGTCGCAGAGGGGCTCAGGTGGTCCAGTGAGGCTCAAGGAGCAGAGGGGCGGTCCTGCGCGTGAGCTTGGTGGTGGAGATATGGCTCGCGCAGCTCGGGGTCCAGGGATGGCCCGGCTTCAGGCACAAGCCAGCGGCGCGCCGGCGTTGCGGATGTAGATGGGCTCGGGTGGCTCAGCGAGGCTTAGGGGGTCCCATTCTTCACGAGTGAGCTCCGGAGATTCCGGATAAGTGTTCAGAAGTGTGTGCTAAATCCTTTGATCCCCGGCGTGGGTACATAGTGCAGCCGGTCTTCTGTGGCTACGGGGTGGGGGGTGCCAAAGGACTCGGTCCAAGGATAAGAACACACACCGCGAGGTAAAGTGGGCCGCGGTGAGAACGGCGTTGGGAAGGTGCACGCGGGGGGGGCTCTGGCCTTATACTTGCCAAAGTAAGCATGGTGAAGCCCCAGTGTAGGGTTTGGTGATCTCAACTCGCTATGTTGACACTCACCTAAACATACTACAGAAGGTGCGGAGTGTATTCTTGGCAACGAAAAGAAGAAAAGTCTAATGTCTGATGTCTGCTTGACACTGCTTTCAGACTAGGTCGATCCATTCTGTGAAACAGTTCAACAGACGGGAAAGACCTCACTCCACAAGTTCAGCACATATGTGATGAAGTGTCCATCCGACAGCAATCACTCCAACTCGCACTGAGGGACAGATCTGAAGGCAGTAGGAACTGTGCCCACTGGCAAGAACAGTGTACTGACAAAACCTTTGGGAGCTGCTTTCGATTCGTTTGAGCTAAGGATGATATTGGCAACGTGAACACTCGCTAGGTACATCATGACACAAAGGGGATTAGGCCTTCACGCCAATGTACTGAACAATGATGCATGGACGCCAACGAGTAGCCTCCCACCAGCACGCTTCGCATCTACACTCTCAAATTTGATTTGGTGGCATTGCTGAGTGTAACCGTCTTCTTCAGCGGCGAGGAAGAGTGTAAGATTCGTTGCTACTTCCAGAACAAACAACGAACGGATAGGATGCCACTGCTCAACTTGCCCGAGACGGTGACGTGGCATGGAGCCAAAATGCAGTTCAGCTTATGGCCAATCTGTGCCCCGGGGAAAGCCCGGGGAAGCGCACGCATACTCAGGTTCAGGGAGCAGTGCGGCGCTCATGTTCGGCCGCAGGTGCACGCGTCGGAAATGGGAAGGGCCTGGCTTCACCTTTCCGAATTGCATTCGGTCGCGCATATGGCCCTCGCTTACATCAAGCCGCGGCAGCTCCCAGATGCCACCCCGAACTTCCCACACCTCTTCCAACATCTGCAACAAACTTCCACGCCGACATAACTTGCAACTCCACCTCCTCCGCAGCCCGCACCTTCATATCACATGCACCGCACATAGCAGCGCTGAGGCCCGCTGGCCCTCCACGCCACATGCACCGCACATAGCAGCGCGCACATGGCGCTGACGCCCGCCTGCCTCCACGCCACATGCACCGCACATAGCAGCGCTGAGGCCGGCCTGCCCTCCACGCCACATGCACCGCACATAGCAGCGCTGAGGCACGCCGGCCCTCCACGCCACATGCACCGCACATAGCAGCGCTGAGGCCCGCCGGCCCTCCACGCCACATGCACCGCACATAGCAGCGCTGAGGCCCGCCTGCCCTCCACGCCACATGCACCGCACATAGCAGCGCTGAGGCCCGCCGGCCCTCCACGCCACATGCACCGCACATAGCAGCGCTGACGCCCGCCTGCCCTCCACGCCACATGCACCGCACTAGCAGCGCTGAGGCCCGCCTGCCCTCCACGTCACATGCACCGCACATAGCAGCGCTGAGGCCCGCCTGCCCTCATGTTGATGTGCAAGGCGCGACGTCTGCCCAAGGCGGCGAAACCTCTGCATCACTTTCGGCAGGTCACCTACACGGCCGAAACTGTGCACCACCTGAAGGCTGTGTCTACACAGCGCCGCGCGTGTCACAACACTGGCCTGAGCCAGCTCGGCAGCAGTGACACCAAAGGGCGAGATGAAAGGGTTGGGAGCGGCTGGCTTCTTTGGGTTGAGCTCCGAGGCACGGAAAAGCCAGCGAAGCCGAGCCTCCCACCAGAGATCGCACCTTGGTAACAGCTGCAGACACGTTTGCCTTGTCGGCACCGTGCACTTTGACCACCACTCCGACACTTGGTTCCTCCCCCTCCTCCTCCTCCACCTCGTATGCCTCCGTCAGGTCTGCACGCGCATCCTCTAAATCTCAGATGCCGAACACCGCTCTAATATGGCTTCGACTACGCCATCATCTTATGCCAGGTAAGTCAACAATTGTTCCAATTTGTCTTCGAGCATACGGACGGCTCACTCCGGGGATGACACACTTCCGCGCACCCGCCTGCCCAGGTCTCTCCGGAAGACGAAGAAACTGGAACGCGGTTCTCATACAGAGGCGTGCGAGCACCTGTGGATGTTATTCGCACTGTCGGAAGGTTCCCAGCCTCCTCAAGGTGGAAGATGAGCATCACGCCGTCCACCTGCACGGAGCGATGCCCGAGTTATCCGTTTCGGCGCTTCCTCGCACTCCTTTCTTTTAGGAGCTACGAAAATTTATAATCCTGTGCGTTCGCTGAGAATCCGAGACACACATCGAAACCGAAAGGCCTTTCCAACCCAACCCGACTACCTGGATTGGCACAGTTATGCTGTAACCGCAAGAAAAATGCGGAGCTGAGGAACAGGGTCAAAAGACCAGTTCACCAGATGATGCAGCTTCATCGGCAGGTAAATCCCTCATGCATACGACGGCAATGCGCACCTGCAAAAGCTTGGTGACCAGGCCTTCCACTTGTGCATGCATCCTGGCAGCTGCCGGTGCCAGCTGCACCTGCAACAAGACCCAAATGCCGGTGTATCTTACCCGCTGCTGTTCATCCAGCAGGGCCAAGTGGCCCAAGGTGCACAAGCGCGCCGAGAAAGCGAGCTAGGCGAGGATGAGCTGGACAAACTTCAGCATGACTGTGGTCAAGGTCAGCAAGGGCTAAACGCAAGTAAGCAAGGGGCTGCGGTCCGAGGTCGGCGTTGAGGGGCAGGGAAGGAGGAACCGGTGAGGGGTGCATTCACAAGTCAGCGTTATCCCAACCCGAACAGCAGCAACCAGGGGGCCAGGCTCACCAAAACAGGCGGAATGCCCAACGTCTCCGAGCCTTTAGAGCATTCATCTACCTGTGGTGCCATCACCGCAACAAGAGGATTTCAAGTCACCAGTCGACTTGCCGGTTTTCACAACTTGCAGTAGGCGTCTGGCTTGTGAGGTCGGAAAGTCACAAAGGTCAAAGTCCGGCCGAGCTCTTTCGAAAGGGAGAGAGGGATCTCAATGGCAACCGACGTTGTACGAAGCATACTTTTCACATATTTCAAGCAGACGGACAACAACGTGACTGTTTCACCGCGCGGCTTACGTGGCTGTTTCACCGCGCGGCCTTCTACGACGCTCATGCAGAAGCTTCTCACAAGCATCGCCAACCCGCACTTCCGTCAGGCGGGCTCGCAATAAGTGGCGAACAGGTTCTGAAGAGGTAGGAAAGGCAACCCAATATAACTCCTTGTGGAAGAAGCACCTCTTTGTGCTGGCTGCGCTCCTTCTTCAGCAAAGCGTAGATTGCATGTGCATCGGTATTCCAGGTACCAGGTGTATATTCCTGCGAACGGACGAAACAGCTGAAGGCGAATTTCAATATCAACGAGAAAACCATTACGACGTCCATCCTTAAAGCCCGGTACGCATGTTATTCAGGTGGAGGCGCGGACAGCATTTGTGCGCGAGGCAATGATCGAGGAAGTAAGGTGGCCCTCAAGTCGTTGTGGTATGAAATGTTGACAAGTTCACAGCTACAACCTCATGGGATATTATATAGGGTTCCTGGGCGACGAGGTTGCTCTGGAGCTCTGCTGCTACGTCGTGAAGTAGTTGCTCACGAATCCCCTCCCGCGGCACCAGAAGGACTGCGAGGTAAAATGCATACCTTGTAAGAAAACTAAGTGTCTCCCGTAAAAGTCAGCGGGCGCGCGCAAGAGTTTTAAAGCGAAAACTGTGACTGGCGACTTGTCAAGCTTGAAACGCGATGTACGCACGAGGGAGGCTGTGCCTGGGGTCACAAACCTATCATGTTTGATCAAGATGACACGCGACACGCAAGCTCCGAGCAAAAACGTTCCTGGTTAACACGTGTAATACGTGTTTCAGCTAACGAAACTTAAGGTGAAAGACAATGCTCCGTTCTTCTTGCAGCAAACCTGCACTACCTGCAGTGTACGCTGGCACAAGTAGCGCAGCGGGATATTTTGGACACCAGCAGTAATGAACTCCTCGAGGTGCTGGAGAGGTACTTTATTGTGCGTTGCACGGAACAAAGGTTATTTGCTGTTGAAAATACGTTGGTCTGAGATTGTTCTCCCAGTATCGAGCCAAGGTTGTCCGTAGGCTTCACCGTTCACGGTCTGTCTCAGGTTTCATTTGAACTGTTGCTCCTCGCTTCCTCGTTTCACGTTCGTTTCACAGTTTTCAGGTTTTCTTACAAATGATCTCACGGTCACGAAAACATTCCGAAATCTCCGATGAACGGATGCACAAATTTGATTTGTTTAAAACGTTCGATCATTTGAATTTCCAATCGTGCGATGAAGAGCCCAGAGTACAGACGAATATCCTAGGAACGTGGAATTCAATTGCTTCAATTCGAATTGTTTGCACTTTTTTCTCTAGACTTTGTACTGAGTGACACTCGACTGTAGACTTTTGCTTCGTGTCACAGTCGGATTATTCTGGTGAAGTGGCGATCTGCCAAACACATCTGCACTTCATCGGATCGTTTACGTTAGGATCTTAGAAATTTATATGTTTTGCATAGCTCTACTTCCTATGGTAGGCTCGATTTACCGTATAAAGATTAGAAAAAAATAAAATAAAACTACTTTATTTATATCTATATATAAACCTACGGTAGGGCCTGGGGCTAGGGGGCGGGGGTCTCCGCTCTCCGGCTCTCCGCAGAGTTAGCACGATCTAACGATCACAATTGTGTCTCTATTTCGCATATTTTATTGGTGGTTTAGATTATGATACGCATCGAACAATAATTTTCAAGCGTTTCTGGATTCCACGTCACGCTCCTACCCACGAGTCAGACTGTTTCGGTGGACGCTGCGTCACAGACTCACAGGTCGACAGCAGCAGCAGCAAGCAATCCGAAAAGAGAAAAAAGCAAAAACACGAGAAGCAAAATCGCTTACTTGAGCACTATACCGTGTCGCGATAGATAATTTCTCACGTACAGAGCAATTTAGAGAAGACCGACAGTACAAACTTTGTCGCTTGTGACGTGACGAGTGCTTTAACGTCGTGAAACAGTCACCGCTACAGAGCGGATAATAGGCGAGGACTTGGCTTTGCAAGTCTTGACACATTCCGTATGCCAGTGGCTCTGTAAGGTATAGATCTAGCTTGCCGCTTGCGACTCTCGTTTCTGAAGTGAGATCGAAACACAACCTGCATACTTTACCACTCCGCCTCCTTTAGTGTTGCGGGGCGACACGAATTCCTAATATGTTATCCTCTCGGTATATTGCAAAAGTGCTTCCCCTGTAACGAGCAAGTCCTGTTTTCGGGAATACTTTCGTTTGGACTCGGTGTTGCCGATCTCTGTTGATACGAGGCCTTGCAACGCTGCTTTGGGTCTCGGAATTTGGAAAGTTGGAATTTGCTCGAATATTTTCCCGTATGCACTGAGCAAGCGCGAATCCCGGTCTTGGACTTCCACAGACAAGGCTATGAAAGCTATCAATATGTCACTGTCGACTTCACCGCATCTAGTTGGACAGAAAGCAACCATTTTGTCCAAGCACAAGACTTTCGGTTCAAAGTCGATCCCCTCTTCCAGAAATGCGCAGAGCCGCTCAAGCCGCTGCATCGTGCGCGCTGATGGGTCTCCTGTCGCGTGGAGAGGTGCGCCCCTCAGTGTATTTGCGCGATATTCTTAGTCGCGGTGAACAAGTGGAGAGTTTCCGCACATCGTATGCGTTGTGGCATGCGCTGTGACTTCATTTGGGTGCAGCGCAGATGCTGTCCTGAAGAATACATATGTGGAACTTGACTGACTATCTTGCCCTTTATTGCTTGTCATGATTCCCTTTTGTCGATAGGTGTGAAGCGTAGGATTTAGCTGCGTCCTTCTACAATAGATCCCTGAGAGCGAAGGATATATCGGCCGTTACTTTCACTGAATAAGATGTGTGCTTCATCGATGCTTTCCCACGGAGTCTTCAGGTAGCAAGGCTCTACTAGCTAGCGCGCGAGTCCGATATATTTGTCGAGGGTATGCGCGGAGGCTGGTCGGCCGGGTGTATTGTGAAAAGCCCGTCAGACTAGCCTTGGCGCGCTCCCTCCTAAATTCGTCTGACGGGCTTCTTTGAGACCGAAAGCGCTGAGATAGGTCTGAATGGCACCTATTGTAGCACAGGTGATGACGTTAAGAAATCGTCGCTTCCGATTTTGCCGAATGGTAAAGTGGACTACACAAGCATCGATCGCTCTCCTATTTCCATGGTCAGAGCTTTACCCACACCCTGCCGAAGTATCTTCTTGCAAAGATGCACCTCATCACTTGGCGAGCGGGCGTACGGTGAACTAGGTAGGGGTGCTCAGCAGGGGACCGGCGAATGCGGTGTGTGCGTGCACGGGGAAGCCGAAAGCGGCTCTGCTCGGCGAACGTTGAAGGGGTTCCTCGAAACGCGCTTCGTACACGTGCGGGGAGGCTGGGAGTGGCTCCACTCGGCGAAAGTGGCAGATGAACTGTACCAGAAAGCTGACAGCAGGCAGCGTGGTGTTCCCCCGGTAATCAGGTGTTAACCGCGACCATTCGCAAGCTACTTGTGGCGGAGGTGGGGAAGGACAGTGACCCACGGCCTTGGACGGAATTTGACGCGGTTTTGACCCCTGTGCGCGAGGTGAATGATATGGTGGGTACCGCAGAGGACGTTCAGGGACGAGCTCGCCGCGTCTTCGAAGGGATCCTCCCCGCACTCGGTATGTTTGCCCCCTTTTCTAGCCAGTCGTCTTCGAGGGGATCCTCCCCGCACTCGGTATGTTTGCCCCCTTTCTAGCCAGTCGTCTTCGAGGGATCCTCCCGCACCGGTATGTTTGCCTGTTTTCTAGCCAGTCGTCTTCGGGGATCCTCCCCGCACTCGGTATGTTTGCCCCTTTTCTAGCCAGTCGTCTTCGAGGGGATCTTCCCGCACTCGGTATGTTTGCCCCCTTTTTCTAGCCAGTCGTCTTCGAGATCCCTCCCGCTACTCGGTATGTTTGCCCCGTTTTCTAGCCAGTCGTCTTCGAGGATCCTCCCCGCACTCGGTATGTTTGCCCCTTTTCTAGCCAGTCGTCTTCGAGGGGATCCTCCCGCACTCGGTATGTTTGCCCTGTTTTCTAGCCAGTCGTCTTCGAGGGGATCCTCCCCGCACTCGGTATGTTTGCCCCGTTTTCTAGCCAGTCGTCTTCGTTGAAATCACTTTATTGGGAGCCACGTCAGCTGCCCCCCTGTCACGTTTCCCGAGAACCTTTGCCCAGTTAGCTGCCCGCCTTACTCAGTCCTCGAGAGCTCCTCTGAGGTCACAGTGGCAACTCGGCTTCTGAGGCCTTGTACAGTCAGCTGCCTCCCCGTCACCTTTCCCTGGAACTCGTGCACAGCTGCTTTCACATCACTTTTCTTGAGAGCTCTTGCCTTCCCTGCCGGGCTCTCGGAGCGCACTGCTCGTGAACCGTATCTCTGCCTGTTTTGCGATGGGGCACACTGGGTGCCGAGCCCGGGAGCCGTGGCTGCAGGCATTGGATGGGTTCCCCCTCTTTGGAGAAAGTTTGTTCAGCCGGCAGCCCCGCAATGGTTGAGCAATTATGCCTTCGTGCTTGTGTTCACCAACCTCTTCCCCTGGTTGATGGGGCCGATGGAGGTATAGTCCCGCCCGTCTACAGTCTGCGCGCAGTCTTTGCCAGAAGAGCCCCATGTGATTCCCCCACCCTTTGCCTCCATCCCTTGGCCGATGCCAGAAGGCGCCCACCTCACAGACGGAGGGTTAGGCTTCTGCCTCAGTGGTTGTGTGAAAGCGTCATGAAGGCGTGGTGCCCACGATATGTGCAAGCGCCATGTGAGTGACAACTATTTCGTGGTGCGACACCGTCGGGCGCTTCACGCATAGATGCTGCACGGGGATGCGGTCGCTGGTGCCCGTAGCGAATGGATGTGTGGTCGTATAATGTGGGTTTTTCTGCAGGGTGTGGATCACGTGGATGTGCCACTCCCAAAAGCGTTGCGTGACACATTCCGCAACCTCCCTGAGACAATTAAACTGCCACAGGTGTCCCTCCGGCCTCCCCGTTCCCCACCTTGGGACATGGTGTTGGCCCAGCTGCCGGATACCCCTGAATCCTATGCTCACTCGTTGCACGACTTTTGAGTTGAAGAGAGGTTGACAGCTTACAGCCTCGCTGCCGGTGCCCACGGCTTGCACCGTTGCAGATGCAGACGTTCAGGTAATGTAGAATAGTTGAACCCGGGTTTTAGGCGGTTTTAGGCGAGGGTAAACGAGAGCGAGGGGCACTTGGGCAAAGGTGTGTTTGAGAGAGGGTGTATACCAATTGCTGGGAGAGAAATAAAGAAATCAGTGAGAGAGTGGGAAGGCAAGTGTTGCCTGATCCCAGGTCAGGCAGGGCATGCGAAGCTTCAGCTTGGGTGAGCATACGTTAAGTAGCTGATATGAGATGAGGGTGCGGGAAGTTGTGCCATATCCTTTCGCTGCGCCTCAGTGAGTTTCTGAAAACTGCGCCGCATCTTTTCGCTGCGCCTTTCAACTCTCCATGCACAGCAGGTCAATCCCAGCAGGATGTCCTCACTTGTGCCCCCGTCGGGGAGCTCCTGCATACACTGAAAGCTGAGCTTTTGGATGGGAGGAGAGGAGAGGGGAGGTGCAGACGGTGAAGGCAGAGCGGTGCCGATTTCTAGAGTCTTCCTCGTGCGCTTCAGTGTGCGTGAACTCGTGCAAGGTGCCTTCTCAGAACTGGCTCCGAGACGACTTCGGCATGAACATGCACATCCAAGTGCGCAACTCCCATACTTTCCCCAGCGCTCCCCTAATTTGCTTCTTATTGGTGAACCGAGTGAGAACCGAGTCACCAATCTGTGCTTTGCCAGCCAGACGAGCATGCACGCTGGCGCTCCGAGGCGAGGCGGTGACCGGGGCCCCGCTTGCCCTGCCAGGACACAGCGGCAGAATTATCGAGCAAGGCGCGAGAGTGACTGCTGACTGAACTTTTTCTTGGTGTGCTTGCAGCCAAATTATGATGATTACTCGTGCCAGTGGAAGTTCGGGCTCGTGCCACCTCCGCTTGCAGAGGACGAGGCGGTGATGGTGCCCTGCTTTGCAAACTGTCCCTCTGAATACAAGGCGAGCCATTCAGAAAGCTTCCCTCCCTTCCCTGCTCCGACGATCTTGAGTTACTAGGCCGGTCGATCTCAATAGAGAATCTCCGCTAGGACAATTTTATTTGGGCATGTCCTCGCATGCGCAAACATGGCGATGTTCTGTAGCGTCGAATGGCAATGCGGCAAGGTTGTTCATCATCTTCATGCGATGGCGTTTGGCTAGCACTGGCGCAGTGACGCTGACGCGAAATCTGACAGTGTCATCGTCCCGCTCTGCCATTCGCGGTTTGTTTATTTAAGTAAGGTTTGTAATTTGCGCTGGTTCTAAAATATAGGAGCTGAATGCAGAAGAGGGTAAGGATGTGCAATGGGGAAATTGAATAAGCTGCCGTTGTCATAAGCATTCGGATTGAGAGTGGCAGGGGGATGGTGGCCAAATGCCAGGGTGAGAAGGACGCCATTCGTCAGCGGATGAGGGCGGCAGCCGGCTTTGGGATTGAGAATGGAGTGGACAAGTACACTGGGGAAACTCTGGAGCAGATCGCCGCTCGCGCCTCAGCCCTTGCCGTGAGTGATGCGCAGTTGTCCATCACGAAAGATGGCTCTGCAAACTCTGAAGGTGGGGACATGTACTCCTTGGCGTGCCACCCGCGCCCCCACCCCGTCGTGCATGGGATCCTATCATATCAAATGTCGGCTGTGTGAGCTTGCTCAAGTTACAGGCGCGACAGAGGAATGTTTTCCTGACCTATGCATGAGAAGTGTTCTCGCTTACATCATGCAAGCACCCCCTTGCTGCTGCTATAACCAAGTGAAGGACGGTGTAACGGACATGCATGGATGCTATTCTGTCCAGCTGCAACCATGCAGTTTCCCACGTGATATACAATCGTGTGGTGCAGTAGAGAAAGTGTGTGTTTTAGATGTAGCGAGAGTCTTCCCCACTAGTCTTGTCGATCGCAAGCACATTGTATCTCAGCCAAGAGCACTATCAGTTTTGCAGTGCAGAACACTATTTACCAACTTCGAAGCGCGCAAGGCATAGCGTATCCACTAAGATAGCAGGAATCCATTTCCGCAGATACGTTGCAGCTCCGAGAGGAGGTGGTCCGAGGTGGTGGAAAGTGCTGGAGTGTCGACGAAGAACGCTTGGAGAAGATCAGCTCCATCAAAGCATCTGAGGTATAAGCAAGTAGCTGCCTCGTTTGGAGTGCATATCAGTTGCACTACTGTGGATGGTTTGGTCATGCGCGTCATGATATTTCTTTCAGTGACTGCTAGAATACTGACATCGGGGATGAATATGGATGTCCTGTGCATTGGTGTATATTGAATGATATATAGAATATTACAGTAACACCTTCAGCAATCAGAAGATAATGCATATCATCTCTCTTGCTTGCATCAATCACACCATAGGGGATAAAACCTTTTGATGTTGTGAATTCCGATGATGTTGTTTGTGTGATGTGAATCTTATATCATCCATTTGAGCGGGACTACCATGCATGGCATGCAAATAAGTGACAGTAGTGCACTATATGCTAACATGGAGAATAGGGTGCGCACTTTAGAAGCATGATGAGACTTATTTTTTAAATTAAGTAAATGTTCACCATCCCTCTCCCGAGATCGCAACTGATCGCCGCGATGATTCCAACCCCTAAATTGCTTGGGAAATCATAAAGTGATATCGACCAAGATACAAAATCCTCCCGACTAGTAGGATGTATATATCGATCCTGCCATGATCGCATGATGGGACTATCATGGTGGCCACGAAGTGAACCTCCGCTGTGGAGTCGGCCTCAATGCACTCGGAGAGCGTGTCGTAGGCGAGCTCGTTCACTACCGCAACAACTGGTTTGTCGACGTCGTCAAACGTCGCGAGGTCCAGTCCCGCTGCTGCAAACTGCGTCTTGACGTAGATGATCATCTTGCCGAGTTTGTCGTTATCCTTATCGGTCCCGCAGAAACGAACATGCTTGCCCCCAAACACAGTCTCGCGGAGTAGAGCCTTCGACCAGGCTCAATGTCGCCCAGAGTCACGCACAGCTTGAGCAAGCTTTACCTGGTTGGTAAAATGCGCTCTCGCTGCGGTGATAGCAGAGGTGTCCCCCGCCTTCGGGGGACCAGGGTCGAGTAGTGCAACCGACGTGAGAGTCGGAGAGTTCTGCACTCCAGGCGATAGACGTATAGCGGCGTCCACATCGAAATCCTTCAGGAGTCGTCACATAGCACGTGTCTGTAGATTCGTGCTTAAAACCACCAGGTGGGGTGGAGCTCGAGGATCGGTAGCGTGGGGGCAGGGGTTCCGTGGACTTCCTACGGGGAGGGTTGACCCCCCTGCCATAATCCAAGTTCGGGGGGTCTGAGCACACGCCCTTGCCTCAGAATAACTCCAGTGTTCAACGAAAAAGTCGGGAATGTTCCTGCGGCGCATAATAATATCACATGTGAGGCGATAGCACGGGGCACTCCCACCCCCACCATCCTTGCGTGACTAGTCCGCGACCGTGATGGTGGTATTGTGGGACACTCCCGCCCGCCCCGCGCGCGCGATGGTAGTATCGTGGGGCACTTCCGTCCGCCCCGCGCGCGTGATGGCGGTATCGTGGGGCACTCTTGCCCGCCCCGCGAGCGTGATGGTGGTATCGTAGGGCACTCCCGTCCCCCGAGATCGTAATGTGGGTATCATGGGGCACGTATGATGGGGCACTCCAGTATTTCAACCCCCCTCCCCGATATCAATCCTCGGAAGCTCGTGGTGCTAGGCACCTGCGAGCGACGGTCGGAGCGGGCGGATTGGGAGAACGAGAAAGGCGTGTGAGGCCGCAAAGGGTAGCGAAAAGAGATAGAATAGGACAACGCGTTAAAAAAAAACAGTCCAGCCCAGCCGAGGTACGAAAGAGTGATCAAGTCCACGTAGAATCCCAAGGTCGGCGTACTCAATGTAGTCGCCCCGTCCCAGACAGCCTCAACACGCAATCGCGCGTTCAACCCATTAGCTCATGCCGCGCACCGTTGCTAAGGTGGCTTGGGCGCACCGCCCGCACAGTCGGCAGGCGTTGAGCCAATCATGCTCCTACAGTGGAGAAAAGTAAGCGCGGAAAAGGGCCCATGACCTAGTGGGAAATATGTATACGGTGATATATATACCGGTGGGCAGAAACAATAGAGCTTGACTGACTGTAAGATATATTGAAAAAGTGAAAATAGCTGATCGGTATACGAAACCTAAACCCCGAGACGGAACGGCCGGAATTCACAGGTTACAAGTGGCACAACTGACACTTGCACCCGGAGCCAGTTCAGGCTCTAGGGGACCGTCCAGGGCCTACACCGGGACTCCCGGGAGGGCTGCCGGGCAGATCCCGACAGATAGCATTCACCAGTTCGGCGGTGCTATTACCCACCGCGGGGTCTCTGTACCCGCCTGCGGCGGGCAATCACGTCTTGCCGCATCATGCGTGGGGGACATGCGACATATGCGCCGGGCATTTTGACGCCGCCGGCTGCGTTTATGGTCATCCGGCGGTCGGTGGTGCCGATGGGCAGTCTTCTGTGGCCACTGCAGCTTGTGCACCGCCGGGGACGGTGGGATCCACTGGTTCATTGACGACTCCACCGCCGTCTCCAATCGACAAGGGCGCCAACCCTCTCTTTGACATCTACAATGGTAACGACTGGCGTGGACACTTTGACTTATATGGCCTTCTAGTATTTCCTGACTTTCCACCTGACGGGCAACATTATGATTTTCTTCCTCCTGGTGGCCGCCTACAGTAAGAGTGCACCAATAAGAGAATTCTACGTTAAGAAAACAGCCAAAGAAACTGGCCAGCTTTGGGGGGAGGGGTCACAAGTTTCCTACCAAATAAGGACGGGTCCATGCGGTCCCGGGACCAATAGGGACCCCGCATGGACCCCATATGGACCCGTAGGGACCACATGGACCCCACATGGACCCGTGAAAAATGGATCACATGGACCCGTCGATGAAGCCTTCGGGTTTTTACCACTAGATTGGTCCAAAAATCCCTATCGGTCCGGGGTGGGTCCCACACGTGGTACCACTGATTTCTCGGTCCATGCGACATTTCACCATGGGTCCATGCGGTGTTTCGTCGGTCCATGTGGGGTCCATGTGTCCATCGAAATCTCACCACGGATTCCTCGCCGCTGGCGTGGGGGACCTCGCATGGACCCGTATGGCCATGCTTTAATGCAGCATGTGGTGCATGGACCGACCCTGGACCGACCCCGGACCAATCCCGGACCGACCCCGGACCGACCCTGGACCAAACATGATCGCTCGGACCCAGGTTGGAGGTAGCATAATGATTCGGGAATAGATAACTCCAAAATGGGGAATAGAAATTTCAATCTGTTTTTGGGGAATAGGTGTGTGACACATGCATATGCGTCTAAAGTTTTGCGTTTAAATTTTTAATAAAGCGTTAAAATTTTCCCCCCACCCATCTGTTCACTTTCGTTTTGCAAACATGAGGAAGCCTCCGAAAAAGTACACTAGGGTGTGCCTTTCTTGCGATAATGGCGGGTATCGATGTACTGTTGAACACACTGATGGTATGCATTTTATTGTCCTCTATTCTTGAGGACTATTCTTGAAAGAAAAAGGACAGGGTAAAAGATTCTCCATCAAAAATGAAAGGTGCGTTGCCCTTGCTTTCCACGGTTCCCTTGTACAGTTGACTACATATATAATAAGTGTTAGGAACAACTTTTTTTGCGCAAGCAAGATTACGGGGCTTTCATTGAACCAGATACGGGGCTTTCATTGAACTAGATACAGGGCTTTCGTTGAACAGATACGTGGCTTTCGTTGAACCAGGTACCGTACGTGGCTTTCATCGAACGAGATACGTAATGCTACGCGAGTTCCTGACCACGATACCGAGTGTGCAGGCAATTCTGCTTAAATTAGAAAGGGTTGGAAGCAAGATCCGTTCGGAATCTAGGATGCTGGACGGGTCTTGAGAGGGGGGTAATGGGCGTGATTCGAGCCAGCCAACTCGACTCACGCCCAACAGGGACGCATCCTGCACAGCATGAACATATCACGCACATCATATAAGCATAATAAACACATACTGACCGTTTGGCAGTGCAATTTCACCTCTAGCGGAAACGCGGATGTCAACCGCGTCCACGTTTCCGCTAGGCGTTTCTTCCCTCATTCGCGCGCTCGTTTGCAAGAGAGCCTGGGCAACGGATGAGGGAAGCGTTAGCAAAAATAGTATTTCGTATGCGTTGTTTTCCCTAAACAAATTGCACAAACTGAACGGTCAACCACACATCTCGTTGTGGGATGACGCGTTCATTTGGCGGAAGCGGGTGGAATTTAAGGAATTTGAAACCCGCAATAGTTGCGCTACATGGGGTTTCATCTTCTTTGCGAAACGGGTACCCACATCATACTAAGTAGGAATATGTGATAATATTTTGAAGCAAAAGATTACTCAGATTAGTATACAATCTTTATTTCGCTGGACAGGGGCACACTCCCGGAGAGAAAGCCTTCCGCCTTTAGTTAAAATTGCATATTTAACAAATCAAACAGTGAGTATTTTCTTCAAGTATTTTCAGACGGTAATACTTAAACACTGGTAATACTTAAACACTGAGTGTTGTCTCGCGTGTTGTCACCAAGCCTTAGAAACTCACGATCTCACTCCCAAAGTGACCAAAAACCGTTCGATCGGCGATCGAACGGTTTTTGGTCACTTTGGGAACGCGTCTGAAAATACTCAGTGTTGTCACCAAGCCTAAACTCGCGATCTTACTCCCGAAGTGACCAAAAACCGTTCGATCGCCAATCGTTCGGTTTTTGGTCACTTTGGGAACGCGTCTGATAATACTCAGTGTTGTTTCGCGTGTTGTCACCAAGCCTAAACTCACGATC
Organism: Cymbomonas tetramitiformis; assembly: GCA_001247695.2. NCBI lineage: Eukaryota > Viridiplantae > Chlorophyta > Pyramimonadophyceae > Pyramimonadales > Pyramimonadaceae > Cymbomonas > Cymbomonas tetramitiformis. Next base: position 712 of record LGRX02026901.1, on the reverse strand, counting down.
TCACTCCCAAAGTGACCAAAAACCGTTCGATCGCCGATCGTTCGGTTTTTGGTCACTTTGGGAACGTCTGAAAATACTTAGAGAAAATACCAGACAGGTCTTTGCAACCAAGCCGACTTCAGTTCTCGCATACTGTAGAGCCCTAAACGTACGGTTTACGCCCTCCCGAATCTGGAATTCACGGCCGTGAATATTAAATTCACGGCCGTGAATATTTCACTGCACGTATGATTGCCCACACTGTTTGCGAGTAAATTAGATTGGGAAAACATTTTCCAACGTTCGTAATGCACAAAGATATATCATTTAGACTCTTAGGTAGGAGTGTTTTTAGCTCTTGACTGAGCCGTGGCCGCATCAGCTCAGTTTGCAGTCGCGACTGCGAGCTAAGCTGAGAGGCCCTTATAACTTTCATGCACATCGCATCAAAACTCAAACAGCGGAGGGCTTCTCGTGCGTTCTAGCGCACGATACTTGGCACCAATATTGCTAACAGCAATATTGGTGCACCCTCAAACGCACAGCCTCTGATGTAAGCTATGCGCAAAACGCGTGCTGCACATCATGGGTTTGGGTACATGCAAACCCAAACCCAAACATGCCAAACAGCAAAGGGCTTCCCGTGAGTTCCAGCGCCCGTAACTTTGCAAAAGTATTACTAAGATATATATCTTTTAGTTGCCAAAGGCCCAAGGCCTCAAAAGCCTTGTGC
>LGRX02026899.1:0-12598 GCA_001247695.2 Cymbomonas tetramitiformis | reverse complement strand
ATGTGACACACCGACAGTCAAAATATGTCACTTGTCACTTCCTATAGTAGGCTGGGTGACCGTCACCAGTAGACGGGAAACACCCGTTAGTATTTATGTGTACCTCTTTTATCAATCTGAGACTTTTACCGTTCTGATATCGAAACCCTTAACTCAGGGTTTATTCTCCGTTATCCGATATATACACACCCGACTATATATCTGACAGGTTTGGCCCCACTTACGTTTTATTTAGCCACTGCGACACCGCAAGGATGATTGGCTAAAGCCAGACGCTTGGGATGGAGTGAGGCGCTCCGCGCGTGGGGGTGCCGGCAGTCGCGGGTATGGCCTGAGTTTTGTGGGTTGATTTACGGCTAGCTGTAGGCCTTTGAGAACATCTTTTCTACGGGATTTAACGTTGGATTGGTTTACGTATCCTGGTTGGTTACCACACCGTTTCGTATTGGCCGCCATCTACCACACGACTTCCCGGAATTTCTGCTCTCTCACGGCAACCGTATCGACGACCCACCGCATTTCTTGGCCGCCCAAGACTACCGCATTTTTTTTTCCACGTCTTCTTGCCTCACTCCACCCCTGTAGTCTTCTTCATCATGGTCGCTTCTACTAGATCCACAGCTAGCATGGCGAATCGCCGCCGCACGCTGAGCACGATTTTTGATTCCGTTGCTGCCAGGCATGCCAACACACCCGCGACCCCGCCAGCGGCGCAGCCGCCCGCTAATTCGGCGGGGGCTACATTTTTGGCATCGGTACGCACCCTACAGCGGGAGCACTTCGACATGAAGGTGGCGAAGCACGTCCAACGCAAGTTGTTCGACGGCAAAGAGGGGAGATTTTCCGGTGCGGAGCCCCACGCGGCGGCCATCTTCACGAGAATGGTCTCTGCCCTGCAGGCGGCATTCGTCACTGAGGACATCGGTTTCTTCCCGCTCTTCACGCTGGACGACGCTACTTTGGCCGTCCGCGTGGAGACCAACAATTTATTGTTCTCCACGATCGAGCTGCTAATCGACCCCTCGTCGCCCGCAGCGGACTGGTTGGACTCGTCCCACGCCAGCTTCCCGGCAGACGGTAAGCGTGTCCTGCTCGAGTTCGCCCGTCGGATGATCCCGATTGGGGCCCCCTTCCAGGGGCAAGCGGACATGTTTGCCGTCCGCATCGCTGCGGGCGTGGACCCTCATGGACCCATTGAGGACTTCAACGCCGCGCTCAAGGCTGCGAGGACGAGATCAACGCTCCAGGACGAGGACGTGAAGTCCCTTTTCATCAAAGCCCTCGACGCCACCTTCTACCAGCCGGTGGTGTCCCGTTTGCTCCTTCACGACCAACGAGCCGCCCACGACCTACTCACTATTCAGCAGTGGGTGCGGGAGTGCTACGGCGAGCACGTGCGGGCGGGCACCGCCACCGCATCCGCACACCGGTACTCCCACGGCACGCACTTCATGGAGAAGGGCGTTGATGAGTCGGGTGCGGCGAGTGAGATCGCGGACTTACGGACAATGGTGCTCGACTTGAAGAGGCAATTGGCCACCTTCCTCGTCACCGCCGAGTCCGAACCGTCTCCGCGGGGGTTTACCCCTCGCGCGGACAAACCGGACCGCCGCGTCAAGACCCGTTTCGCGGCCTCGCCCCTCCCCAAAGGGGGGAACTGGTCGCAATCCGTCTCCAAGAAGGTGGCCTTCCATCGCGACACCGGTGCGCCACAACGCCGTATGTATTTCGGCTGCAGCGCGCATGTGGGAGCGACCAAGAGCATCACTGCTTCCATGCACGCAGGTGAGTTTGTTCATATTGTTATATGTGTGTGCGTTGTCGCTGCCTTCCATGATAAGGTCCGTTTCTGTTCTGCATATCATTTTGTGCTAACTAGGTCGGGGTTGCGCAACTGCAGATGTCGCTGGAACGAGCAACTGCGTTGATGCCGCTGGAGATGTTCTCATGTCGCTGAGGTCGCATGCGTATAGATAGTGTTGCTGTCAGGTTGATGAATGTGATACTGCCAACTAGGGTTGGCCAAAAACAAAAGAATAGCACTAGAATAGAAAACACAAAACCATTTCGAGTAATATTTTAAAAGGTGTATTAGAAATATATATTGTCAACGTGTGCCTGAATTGTGTTCCCTTGCGTTGTGCGATTCCTTGTGCCTAGGTGTCTGTCTACCCATCCATTGCATGCTCGCATGCATGCGGTATAGTTATTATGTATCACTGCATCTGAAACTTCATTTGGTTTGCTGTGCAAGAATAACACGGCTAGGAAATAATGCAGTATGAATCATCAGCTTTTGTGGTCGGTTCTTGCGTGGGCGCAACGTTAATATCAGTTGATAAGACGTTGACTGGTCAAAGATTTATCCGAACATACCAACTAAAAACATTGTTGACTCAAACGGTTAGTAGTAGCGGTTTCTCAACGGTTAGTATTTATTTCGCCAAATATGTGAGATATATATATGCATATATACAAATATGTATTCATTATGTAGGAATTCGCGAATTGGGAATTCGCGAATTGGGAATACGCGAATTCATGCAGTGTAATAAGCTGAGTATGAACTGAGTATAAGCTGAGTATGAACTGAGTATAAGCTGAGTATGAACTGAGTATAAGCTGAGTATGAACTGAGTCGCTCAGTTCGCACTCAGATCATCCTCAGTTCGCACTCAGATCACCCTCAGTTCGCACTCAGATCACCCTCAGTTCGCACTCAGATCACCCTCAGTTCGCACTCAGATCACCCTCAGTTTCGCACTCAGATCACCCTCAGTTCGCACTCAGTTCGCACTCAGTTCGCACTCAGTTCGCACTCAGATCGCACTCAGATCACCCTCAATTCGCACTCAGTTTACCCTCAGTTTGCCCTCAGTTCACACTCAATTGAGTGTGAACTGAGGCCTTATTTTTCTGTGAGTGGTCCCCTACTGCCAAAATCAGGTGTGCGCTAAAGGGAAGGCGCGGCATTGGCATCGGGACTGCCCGAACGGGGGCATGACCGGACTCTCGGCCTACGCCTTCGCTGAGGAGGCCGAGAACTCATCCGTGCTGGCCGCGAAGTTCCAACACGCCATCGACAACGACGACCCCGTGGAGTTCGACGCCCTTTGCATGCTTGCGGGCGGGAAGCCGGAGGTCTTCACCGATCTTTCCGCATGCTCTTTCTGCGAGGAGGACGGTGAGGCCCTTGTGTCCGCTGTCACCGAATTCTCTGAGATGGCGCGCACGGCTGGGGCTGCGACATTCAACGTCAACACCTTCACTGCCGACTTGCCGGTGGTGTCGGAGCCGCCCGCGCGCTTACCGCCCGCGTCGGTTGAGTCCGAGGAGGAGTGGACCGGTCCGCCGAACCCCTTTTGCCCTCCCGTCACCCGCACGTTTGCCGATTTCATTGAGAGCACGGGGATTGCATTGGTGCCCGACGAGCCGGCCCCGAGCATGAATTTGCTCTCCGCGATTGAGGAGTCGGAGCGCGTGGTGGAGTACAAGCCTGCAACCTGCATCGCGAGCGACGACGACGACGAAGATGCCTCAGTTGAGCTGCCACGGCCGCGGTACGGCTGTGGGAGCGGCATTCCGAGATTCGGGAGGTCTCTACTCACTTCCTCCTTGGTGTGTGCGCTCTTTGTAATTTGTGCCGCCGCCGCACCGCACGCCGTTACCGGTGTCGGTGGTGCCGGTGCACGCGCATCCACGAGTGCACCGGTCGGTGGTGCTGCGTCGACTGGCTCGGCAGTCCCGGCTGTGGGAACTTCGCCGAGTGACATGATGGGTGACGTACCATGTGCTATTCCGCCTCGTCGCCAGCGGCGGGAGCAGAGACGGCAGGGACTCTACATGGCTCCGATGCCGTGGCATCCCGGGCCGCCGCCGCCTGTCGAGTTGTTTGTGGACGGCCCTCCGTTGTCGCCGGCGTCGTCTTCGGATGACGAGGCCCCACCGTCGGGCAGCACTTGGCAGCACCCCGGTGCAGTGCAGCCTCCCGTGATCGAGAACTCGTCAATTTCTTCTACGAATGATTCATCACCGGCCCCGGGGGCCGGCAACTGCTTCACAGTCACGCTGCTCCGAGCCGGGCAGACAGCTCCGAAGACCACTAGTGGCTAGAATTAGTCACGCCGTGCCTGCCTAGGAATTGGCTATAGTGTAGCTTCCTAGATGTGCAGAAGAGCTCTGTGAAGTTGAGCTATGTTTAGGGTTTTGGCAAAGTAACAGCAGTATCTGACAATCTTGCTGTGACCTGGGACCGCCCTGACCAAGAGTACAGGCCCCCAGTAGTGCTACAGTTTCCTCCTGAAGTTGAGTAGGGAGTTTGTTTGCTTCGTTCACTACTAGCTCCGGTCACCACCCTAGGTGGTGTGCTGGATGTGACACACCGACAGTCAAATCTGTCACTTGTCACTTCCTATAGTAGGCTGGGTGACAGTCACCAGTAGACGGGAAACACCCGTTAGTATTTATGTGTACCTCTTTTATCAATCTGAGACTTTTACCGTTCTGATATCGAAACCCTTAACTCAGGGTTTATTCTCCGTTATCCGATATATACACACCCGACTATATATCTGACAAAATCCTTGTCCGGAATTGGGGCCCTCTCCCCCAAAGCAATGTTCGCCCCGCCCCCTGAGCTGAATTTCAGCCTACGTATGAGCTGAATTTAGGCTACGTATGAGCTGAATTTCAGCCTGCATATGAGCTGAATTTCGGCCTACACATGAGCTGAATTGCACGCTACGTATGAGCTAAATTTCAGGCTACGTATGAGCTGAATTTCAGCCTGCACCTACACGAGCCGAATTTCAGCCTACACATGAGCCGAAATCCAGCCTACATATGCGAGCTGGCTCCGAAAAACCGGGTTGTGTATCCGTCTCCGATGGAGCCTGGCGAAACCAGGCTCCGGCTCCGTTGGAGCCACAAGTCGCCAGGCTCCGAAGGGTACCGTCCCCGAGGGAGCCTCGCGAAGCCAGGCTCCGGCTCCGTTGGAGCCACAAGTCGCCAGGCTCCGATGGAGACGGTCCGGCTCCGTTGTCAACAACGGAGCCAGACCGTCTCCGTCGGAGCCTGGTATTCGCTGGTTCCATCAGAGACGGAGGCCACGGCTACGCGGCTCCGTTGGATACGGGGCAGATCGGAGCCTGAATTTTGAGGCTCCCCCGGAGACGGAGGCTGCGAGCCCGCGGCTCCGACGGAGTCGGGACACTTCGGAGCCTGATATCTGAAGCTCCATCGGAGACGGAGCCTGCGTGCCCACGGCTCCGACGGAGACGGGAAGTGTCGGATCCTGAATTTCGAGGCTCCATCGGAGCCGGAGCCTGGCAAAAGTCGTGGACCGGTGGTCGGAGACGGGTCGGTCCCGTTGTGAACACTGGAACATTTGGTCTCGACGGGGACGGGTCACATCGGAGCCGGATAGTTTCAAGCTTTATTGCGGACGGAGGCTGCGCGCCCGCGGCTCCGACGGAGACGGGACACGTCGGGGCCTCATATTTGAGGCTCCATCGGAGACGGAGCCTGCGTGCCCGCGGCTCCGACGGAGACGGGCAGTGTTGGAGCCTGAATTTTGAGGCTCCATCGGAGACGGAGGCTGTGTGTCCGTGGCTCCGATGGAGACGGGACACGCCGGAGCCTGAATTTTGAAGCTCCATCGGAGCCGGAGCCTGGCTAAAATCGAAACCCGGCGATCGGAGACGGGTTGACGCTGGCTCCGTTGTTGACACTGGAACCTCCATAGTAGCTCTTGGAGGGGAGGAAGGGGTGGATGCACTATATAAGGCCGTGGAAACAGGACCTAATGGGTCAAATGTCGATCTGCAAGCGCGATATCTATCCGTAACGTAAACCTCGGAAGATACCCTGAGCGTCACTCTGAAATACGAAACGCAAAGCAATCAGGGGGGGCAACATCCCAAAGACTGTAAGGTGAGGGTTTAAAGTGGACTCAGTTCCCCCCGATATCCTAAAACACCTTGAGGGACGCCTCATCGGTGTAAGAAGACTGGCCAGTTGAAGTGTTGAACAACAAAGACATCAAAGACATATACAAAGGTATGCACCCTATATTGTGAGGTCACAACTCTTCTAAGAGAGGAGATCTGTCAGGGATATGACCGATGACATATGTGTCATACGTGTCATACCTATCATACATGTCATACCATGTCATGTCATGTCATATGTCATAATGACATACAGTCGTCGAGTATTGTCAGTACGGTCGACTATGACATGTACAGTCGTCATGTCGGTCATTCACCTAAGGTGAGTGACATCTGTCATCGAGAGGCCAGGTATTGGCATCGAGATGGCGAAGCAAGACAAGTCTTGAAGAACCGAAGTGGTCTGAGAAGACGCGTCTTCGCTTCAAGCATGAAATGAACAGCATGCGAGTATCAAAGGCTATTTCGACCAGCCGATACGGGAAGTTCACTCAGTGCCCTCGGGTTCACAACCCGATGGTGGTAACGCATGAGATTGCGTGAGGGCACTGGAAGTATATGAGGAGCATCGGGCTCATGCAAGCACTTCTGGACACCAGACTGCTGCACTCATACCCCACCAAATACTTGCGCGTGCTTGCTACAGTTCAATAGCAGCCGCGTCACATATTAGGTTCGTATAGAACCGTGACAGAGATCGACCTCGATATCGATAGCCCGGTCTGTCACCTTTGGTGCGTCACACGTGACAGTTCCTAGAGAATAACCTTATATTCCATCTAATGTTATTCTCGTGGCTTTCGGTCCATCTCTTGCTCGCACGTCTCACTGCCTGAGACTGCTTTTATAGCAACTACCACGTCACGTTTCTGGCTCAGTTCTGCCACCAGCCCACAATTGAGGCCCTCACCGCTGCCAAGCGGGTCCTTCACTATGCCTACTCCACCAGAGACTACACACTTGCTATGGCTATTGACTCTACAACACCCCAGCTCACAGTGTTCTGTGACTCAGGCCATACAGGAGACACTGCCACACGGAACTCAGTTTCCGGCTATTGTCTCTACTTTCACGGTATGCTCATTGACTGGTGGTCAAAGAAGCAGAAATCATGCACTGCCCTTCACTCTACACAGGCAGAGTATGTTGCCATGTCAGAAGCCTGCACCTCCGCCCTGGCCATCTACAACACACTGACAGAGTTCTTCCCCTCAGCTGAGCCCATCACCATCAATGTAGATAACTCAGCAGTTCAGACTTTGGTCACTCAGCGGGCACTCTCTACTAAGCTCAAACACATCGCGGTTTGGTACCACGCGGTTCGGAACTGGTGACAGGGGGCCCTCAGGAAGTTTATTCCGGTATGGATTCCGACCGATGACAATCCGGTTGACATTTTCACTAAGGCCCTTCCTACCACAAAACACGGGGTTCCCATTATCGACAAGTTCACTGCCCGCCTCTTGGATATTAAGGACCGGGTTGTTAAGCTGACGGAGAGACTACGAGCAGCTGCAACACAGAAGCTTCATGCCCAACAACAGCAACTACCGAGTACAACGACAACAACAACAGGACGAGATAGTCTTAGCATCACTGCAACGGCAGAACTTGATAGGGTGACCCGAGGCGAGGGAAGGTGGGCCTCTGCGAGCATGTCTATTTCTAAAGACCCGGAGGCACCAGTAGGACCAGTTCTTGCTAATGCAAATGCATGTATCTCTGCTTGCTCCGTATCCGAGTATATTGATATTGCTTGTTTTCATTACCATGCCACTGCCACCCACATCCACAGAATGTGGTGGTGTCACGGGGGACTAGATATCCAGTACTGCCCCCTGTATGACATTCCTCGATGCATGTGCGCAGATGACTGCATTATTCGGCTCGACGAGACCGCGAGTCACAGCGACAGAGACCGCGAGCCACGTGTTAGAGTACTCGAGCATTACCGTAGCCGTACTGCGTACAACCTTACAAAGCGCACGTAGCATAAGCTACTTAGACTCTCTTACTCTCATATGTTATATCTTCTACAGACATATATCACCCGTTTCAGCCTCATAGTTATAAAACACCGATATACAGAATATTCTACCCTGTATGTGTTTCAAACTATCTATTAATTGCCTCGCTCAAACCCTACGGCGTTCAGCGTTTTCACTGTGTCACTAGGACATTCTAGTAATAAGGAGGGCGCGCTTCAGGATACAGTAATCACTCAGTAATAAGAAAACCCGCCAATAAGAAAGTAGCCAGCTTTTTTGATTTCTTCACAATATTTAACACATAACACTCCATATTTAAGATCTCTATATAAATAAGAAAGTTGCTAGGCTGGCCTAAAATTCCTGTTTTCTTAAAATCGAGTGTCTACTGTAAGGAACGTGCAAGGACGAACGAAATCTAAAAATAATCCGGTCGAGAGAAATTAGCAAGAGGAATTAAGGAAAAGGAAAACGAAACTTACATCGTGGGAACACGCAAGGCGAAAGCGAGTTAGGCAACAAAAGCGATTTAGCCTACAACGGTTCACGAAGAACACGAGCATACGCGAGGAATTAATTCAACAACTGCACTTATTCCGCTTACTTACAGGCGGAAGAACAGTGAGGATGAATTGTCAACAAGGAGTGGTATCGAAAGTTTTAGGCCTCGTGGATAGTTTTTCGATAGGCAGAAGTTTATATCAAGGTACCGTATCGGTTCCCAAAACGCGTATCGATAGATTTCGATATAATGAAGTTTGGTGTCGACAGATACCGATAACATTGCAAAACTTGTCGACAGATATGAATAACACCTTTATTGCTGTCGACAGATACCGATAACTACACGAAAGTTGTCGACATATACCGACAAGAAACGAAAACTTGTCGACAGATATTGATATTCCAAAATTTTCCGATATATCGATATATCGGGGAGCAAGTGATAAATTTGTCCAAATATGACCCTTACGACGTCTAGAATCTATTATTGCGGCAACCATAGGTTGGACGACTAGCAAGTGCACCCTAGCCTGTGTGTGAACTCTCTAATGTCTACGTGTTCATGGAGGCCATCATAGAATGTTGGATGGTACCCTCCTCCAAACACTTCCTAAGGTTGGAGTGCATCTGACCGCAAGCACTAAATGAACGCTCAACACGTGCAGTGCTAGCAGGTGCACCCAAAAATTGGCTGGCCATTTTGGAAAACTGAGGCAGGATGGCGCTATGATTCCTATGCCAAACCAAAGGATCAGTATCCTTGGGTGCCACGGGTAATGCGAGGTACTTCATGATCCGTCTCATCTTCCTCACCCGGCGCTTGTGTGGCATCAATCGCCACCTCTCCTTCTCCTTCATCATCACTGTCATCCAGAAATGAGGCCACGGTGACCTTTGTCACTTTCCGCATCTTTGAGGGTGGCGCCAACGCAGCTATCTCTGTGTTCACTCCCTTGTGGCTACTATCCAAATTCATGGTCCTCCCACAAGGACCAACGCGCGATGACTATTATGAGTGCCACATGGATCTTTGAGGCGTATACGTGCTTTTGGCATCATATTTATGAGTCAATTGAATAATTTCCCCTACAGGATCGTCCACGCGTGTGCTAGAGGGGCGTGCTTAAAGGGTGCGCTTTTGATATGTTTTTATCGAAATCGTCGAAAAAAAGATGGTCCTCCCACAAGGACCATAGTCTTTAACCGTCCTAGCGGTTGCATGGTGCGCGGTGTTGGCGGCGCATGGTCGCACACCTTGAGTTTATGACCAAATATGAAAACTTAGTTGGATAGTCCACACTCTAGTCGCCATCTGAGCTCTCGTTTACCGTGGCGGCTGATCACTCCCGAGTGAAATAAGGATTTTGTGATTTTTGCACTTCTAATTTTCACTTCGCGTCACGCTAACGAGTGCACATCGCTCACATACTTGCCCATATGGCTTATGTTAAGCTTTCAAAAAATCATTTTATGGATATACTTCAAAAGTTTAAGCACCATACGCTCCTACTACACTGTGAATGCACTCTAGCGGGCATCGTGGATAATGGGTCATGTTTGCACCGATTATCCCATTCCGGCTAAAAAACCGACTAAAAAGGTGTACGGTTGTTAATAAGCATTAGAGATGGCCAATAGATGCACTCCAACATGACGTATGACCCAAATATGATGGGGACATGTGTATAAGATCGATATGATCGCATGGACGCAGGTGTAGCCTGCACATACTATTCCCAAAAAATTATTGAAGATATCGTATCTTTTTGTGCCTTTTTGAATTTTCAGAAAAATGCAATCTGAAAAGTTGAGGGTGCTTGTCGCAAATGCGAACGCCATGGATATATTGGGTGGATCCAGGCCGGACCAAGCATCGAAGTAATTAATATATGTCCCATTGATACAGTAAACACTCGATTTTAAGAAAACATGAATTTTAGGTCAGCCTAGCAACTTTCTTACTTATATAGAGATCTTAAATATGGAGTGTTATGTGTTAAATATTGTGAAGAAATCAAAAAAGCTGGCTACTTTCTTATTGGCGGGTTTTCTTATTACTGAGTGATTACTGTACTAAAAATCATTGGGCGCGCCTTCTAGATCCGAACCAATGCCCAATTAAATTCTTGCAAGATTGCTCCTTACTGGAATATCCCGGTTCAAGATATCAGACAGTCAGTGAACCAATATAGATAAACTCGCATAAGAAATAAACCCTAAGCTAGATATACCCGGAACGGTCACGGAGTCGGAACGGTCTCGAGTCTAGCTACCTGTGACACTCGGTGTGTCACAGCACAGGCTTACGGATCAGTCACGGTCCAGTGTTGGCTACCTAGGAATCTGTCATAGGGGCCTGCACCGGGACTCCCGGTCAGGGCTGCCTATACATATTTCAGCACACCATCCCAGCACTGTGGGTGGTGACTGACAGGTAAGTCAGAGAAGTCAAGATAAGTTAGGGTAGGAGCTAGGGTGACAAACCTAACAGCTAACTCAACTGTGCTATTCTGATACACAAATTGAAACCCTCTAGCCGGCACAAGAGCAGAAACATACAGGCACTCAGGTCCTGCTAAACTACTGAAAAGCACTGTGGCAGCAAACCAGATTGAAGATTGTAGACGTCAAAGTAAAGCATAAACCAAATTGAAGACCATGTTGAGGTCAAAGCACATCTCAGTACACCACCAGAGTGGTACACTGCCAGAGCCAGAAGGAAAGCTACTCGGGGTCAAAGTCCAGAGGAGCACCGTCACCATAATGCCCACGGTAGTAGCTTGCAGCACTGCTCTCCAGTGGGTCAGGCGGCCGGTGAACCACCGTCGCAGCACCCAGGGAGTGCAGTACTGCATCCAGAGTGACGGGGTCCAGCTCGGATATACCGGGGTAGATGCATAAGTCTCCCCTGCACAGCACAGGCTGCGGTGCAGCCCGACCCGATACCTGCACAGAGTCGATGTCATTGGCCGCCGTGTAGGCGGCAGCTCCCACTCCCATGATCGAGATCAAAAGAAAGAGAAAGACAAAGTAATGAAATCCCCACGGGCCCGCGTGTGCGGGGAAGCCCCATGGCGGCTTGCCACAACCGTAGGTGCGGGAAGCACCACCAGACCGAGGCACGTGGGTCGCGGACTCCGACGCGTGATTTGCCAAAATGGCCGGAGTCCGCGGCTTCACGATGAAGCTGCCGTCGGCGAGGTCCTCGTAATCGTCCGTGTCGTAACCCGTGAGATCAACCTGCCCGATGGCGGCGTGGTTGACGGTCTGAACGAACCCCGCGAACTCACCGTCCGCATCCGTTGTGGTGGTTACCCGCGCCGATTGCAGTGGCGCGGGTTTCACATCCTTTCCCTGCGAGACAGGCATAGCAGGGGCCGGCACGGCGGATGCCGATGCCGCCGCACCACCTGCCGGAACCTGCTCCTCCGGCGTGGTCCCCAGAATATTCTACCCTGTATGTGTTTCAAACTATCTATTAATTGCCTCGCTCAAACCCTACGGCGTTCAGCGTTTTCACTGTGTCACTAGGACATTCTAGTAATAAGGAGGGCGCGCTTCAGGATACAGTAATCACTCAGTAATAAGAAAACCCGCCAATAAGAAAGTAGCCAGCTTTTTTGATTTCTTCACAATATTTAACACATAACACTCCATATTTAAGATCTCTATATAAATAAGAAAGTTGCTAGGCTGGCCTAAAATTCCTGTTTTCTTAAAATCGAGTGTCTACTGTAAGGAACGTGCAAGGACGAACGAAATCTAAAAAATAATCCGGTCGAGAGAAATTAGCAAGAGGAATTAAGGAAAAGGAAAACGAAACTTACATCGTGGGAACACGCAAGGCGAAAGCGAGTTAGGCAACAAAAGCGATTTAGCCTACAACGGTTCACGAAGAACACGAGCATACGCGAGGAATTAATTCAACAACTGCACTTATTCCGCTTACTTACAGGCGGAAGAACAGTGAGGATGAATTGTCAACAAGGAGTGGTATCGAAAGTTTTAGGCCTCATGGATAGTTTTTCGATAGGCAGAAGTTTATATCAAGGTACCGTATCGGTTCCCAAAACGCGTATCGATAGATTTCGATATAATGAAGTTTGGTGTCGACAGATACCGATAACATTGCAAAACTTGTCGACAGATATGAATAAC
>LGRX02026898.1:49471-75405 GCA_001247695.2 Cymbomonas tetramitiformis | reverse complement strand
GATGCGTCCACAACTGTTTCTCCGCCAGTTTGACCTTTTAGCGCCTAGCGTGTTTTTATCATGCCGCGGTTTCCTTTGTTGATACGATTTAAATGAGCCTTTCGAGACGCTATGATTTAGAAACAGCCCCTTCTATTTCCAGTTGCCTACATTTCAGGATTACGGCGCTTGTATCACTTGATTTTCTATCGCTCATGTAATCAATGATATTATTTCCAAACAGTTGTCTCAATGCCTAGGAGCTGCCTCTGCTTTTGTCAACGCTAGCTCCTCTCTCTTCCGGCTCACAGGTTTTGCTTCAAGGCCCGTTTAATATTTGATAACAAAATTTCATTGCTTGCCCTTCTGTTAGCTGTATATGTAGCCACATTCCTAAATGCACACCGTTGTTGCTTTTTTTTTTTTTTGGCTCTTATGTATATATATTGCTGACGATAGTGACCCTCCATGTGCCTCACAGTGATAGTGGCAATTGATTGATCGCGATTAATCGCGGCAAGGCCCGAAATCCGATCAATCGCGCGATTAGTCGGCAACGCAAGCTCGAATATTGGGACATGTATTCCTCTCCTACTCGGTGCTGCAACTCCAAAAGTTCCACCACCCGCCTCTGATCGAGGCAAATCATGTCGGAGCGGACGGGTGCGTAACAATCACAGTCCAGATTGTTCAAGTCGGTGATGGCGGAGTCCAGGTTCTTGCCGCCAGCCAAGAAAATCCGCATGAGGTTCTTGGTGGCGGAGAAGGGCTTGCCCGTGTCCACGCAAGACGTCCCGTTTCCAGTTACGAGGGAAGGCCTGCCCCGAAGCGTCGACGCATTCTGATGATGCCGCTCCGCCGTTGATGCATACGTGCTCCTAAGCAGAATGATATAGCAACGCATTCGCTTCGGGCCAGGCGGGGAGGTCGGCGTCGGTCAAGTCGAAGAGAGAGTCGTGAGCGGTGAAGAGCGGGGTCCTCGCCCAGAAAGATGTCGCGCAGCTCGGTAAAGCTTTGCGAACACATTTCCAGGGTGATCCAGCGAGTCACTTTCGTTACTTTGTCTGCCTTGTCCGTCATGCGCTTCCAGATCATTGCCTTGGCGCACGTGACATATTAAAACCCCGATTTATATATGAAAAATATACGATGATACCGTATTTTTTAATTACACTCCGGCTTACCACAAGGCGACTGGCATGCACCAAGCAACAGATACCGTATTATCGATTCATCGCGTACGACAATGCATGTGATATATCAAAATGTTGACACCCACGGGTTCGAGACCCATGTCTCGTGTCGTTCCCGACACCTGCTAAGCGACATCGCACAGTTTCATGAAATGAACTCCATTCATAGGATGTTCCGTGTGATGTTCGTATCGGCAAACGAAATCAAGCATTTCTTGTGATGACGAAGCAATGCGGCCATGCATGGATCTATCGATCTAACAGGCGGGGGAGGAATGACATGCCAAAGGGAAAGAAGGGAGTGTACCGACTTGATCGTGCTCCCGGACTCTCGGCGTCTATTAGTTCCCCACTTTTAATCTGACTCATTTCGGCCCATTAGAGCGACAGATGCAAGCAAATATACACCCGTGATTGACAATCGTTGGCCGAACGGGGTTTGACCGGAATTTGTACGGAGTGCAAAAACCATCAGAAGTGGTATTTCCATTTCTGGACATTTCATTTCGAGGATGGTTACATTTCAACAAATTTGGATTCGACGGATTCGGATATGATGGACTAAATTATCCGATGGTTGCTTTTTTATTTCACCTCTCTTTATTCTGAAACCCATATTTTCTTTGGCAAGACGGGGCATCATCTTACTGCGGCCCTTGGTGGCTTTATATATGTATCAGCATAGTCACTTGTACCAGAGAACCGCTTGTGGGCGAAGTCAAAATTGTCTCCACCGAGGGTAAAATTTGACTGCAGAAACCGACTTTTCAGATTTTTTATGTGTTCCCTGCAAAAAAGAGCAAACCAATGATCAGGAGCAACGAGGCAAATATCAATCTGAAAGCTGGACATGCTTATCTAGCAAAAATATCAGAAAAATTTTCCAAACAATTTCGGAAGCGCTACTACAGTCAAAAAGTCCTTTAAATGTCCGTGTAGATAGAGGCTCATACATAAGAAAGAGAGCAAGATATGTTGGCAGACACGGAGGGTCGAGGGTTGGGCAGTGCGACCTTTTATTAGCTCTAGCTTGCGTTGCGTCATAGCTGTGCAACCCCTGGTAGGTGCTTTTCCCAGCTGCTCCTTTGATGTTATCTCGCACTTGCTCTTTGAATGTGGACGAGAAGTGCTTGTGCCCGTACACTTTGGGAGCCACCTCGTTGAAAGTATTTAGAGGGATCTGTTACTCACACGTCGTAAGCCCCATTTGTCATCGACAGCAAGGACAGGTGTAGACAGAGTGAATCTCTCTCTTGCCCGATAACACTGAAGACACAAAACAGAATGGCAGTTGCTCTCGAGGTATGGGCATGGAGAAAGCTGGCGGCAGCAAATATGTCGAAAGAGAAAATACTGAGACATTTACTGAACGCTTCAAGAAAAAGAATTAGCCGCTCTTTGTATGCAATGCTCGAGAAGTTGAAAAACCTTAGGAAACTTGGAATAAGCAGCTGGGCGGCAGAAGTGGACGTTGCATTCTCAAATGCTTAAGTGATTTGGGACAACACATGGTGTGTGTAGTGTAGGGCATACCTTGGACATAGTTTTCTTATGGGTGTGTGTGTTACGTCCAACGAAAGGACCCGAGAAACTTTGGCTGCAGTGCACGACACTGCTCGTTGTGTTGCCGTCGAATCCGGCATCCTTGCCTATAGGCAGTGGATTCTCTTTTGAAGCTTGGGTAGTGCAATCAGTACTGGGAAGCACCGCATGCTGCACGGAGCACACTCTCGGCTAAGTCGAAATAAGCACTCAAAAGCTGTCCTGACACAATCAAGTGGTAAGCCGCAAACTACCTCCAACTAAACCGTCGGCAACATAAGACCTGCTGGTATGCAACACGCTCACTTGCGCATCATAATTCGCCTCCCGCATAGGCCTGAAAGCACACGAGGAATCTCTTGCGACAGGTGGTCACTCAGAGCACCTGAAATTGCGTCCCGACTTCCGTCTCGAAAGGAACGTGATTGTGCCAGCCGTTATTGACACAGGCGTCTTCCCATCCTTGAATTTCGTTCTTCACCACCTGAATTTGCGACGGTATGAGACTCTTTTTCTTGCCGTACGCTTTTCCCAGCCTGCACCGAACCCTCCGAAGAGCCCCATGACCTCGCACCCCCCCTTCACCACTCTCAGCAAAACGATACGCAAATACCAGATGATGCTCCAGTTTATCATAAGTGTGTCTTACCTCACTCAACCCTAACGTTTCATGCCGAAGTCTCACGGCAAACGCCAGGGATCTTGTAGGTGCAGCCGGGCCGCCCGATACTCGCCTGGGTTGCTGAAAGAAAGCGGAGGTGGGCGAGGTACCTGTCTGTTGCCACGGGGACGAACACGACTTCATTCTCATCCATTCCCATAGAAATCTGCATCTGAGGTGTGGAGGCGAACTGCGTCCCGAACGGGAACACCTTTGATTTTTGCGTGCTGTAAGGCCCTACCATACTCGCAGGACAAGTCTGCGCATCGCCCCCAGCCCACAAATTACCTCGGCATGAGCAGCCAGCGGCCAGGATCAACCCAAATCCGCTCGCGGGGTGTTCGAGTGTCTGCGGTGTGCTCGAATCTTCAGCAGATTTCCCTCTGACTCTGAGGTCAACTCTGCGCTTGAAACCCCGCAGGCCGTACTCCTGCCCTTTGTCTTTGCAGCACTCTTTCGAGTCGGATGTACTGCAGCTCTGTATGTATGTATATATATATATATATGTATATGTTTCCTCTCCACTTCTGGCAGTCCAAGATTCAGCAGATGCAAATAAGTGAGGGCGTCCTTCGAGCAGAGCCCAGCGCCCGTAAGCCTCTGGTCAGCTTGCAAGAGAGCCCCCTGATTCACAACGGAGACTGCGCGCCGCTGCTGACGACTTGGCCACAGGGCTGGCGAAGGCCCGAGTGGATACTGCCCGAGTGACGGTGAATGAAGCGTCGTGTGGTTAAGGCACGGAGGTCGCCGCATCGTAAGTGTGACTCTGCAGGGTGCATTCTCGAGGCGGGAGACGCCGCGCCGCATGCCTGGAGGTGCGAAACGCGCCGAAGAGGCCGGAGAGCCGGAAGGGCCGGCGAGGAGCGGACCATGGGCCGGGTGTCCAGTTGCTTGGCGCAGAAGTCCGCCTGGGTGACGGAGCGCTGATGGACGCCGTCAAGGTCGCCGTCGCAGGGCCTGGCGGAGAGGACAGCGAGTCAGTCACCCTCCCGAAACATCTCGACGTTCTCGCCCTCAGGTTCCCGAGTCCTGCTTTGCGAAGCTCGAAGCCGCGCGAGGCGGCGCGGCGAGTGCAGTCGAGCTCCGCCGTGTGAGAAGCGCGGAAGCAAATGCGAGAAAAGGCAGCAGCGGCGCAGGGGCACACCTCCCTATCTGCACGTCGTGCTTGTAGGCCTGTGAGGTCTTAGAGGGTTGCTTGTGCTTGAAACGGGCGTTGGGACTGAAGGCATGCTGTGCCGTGGTGGGTTCTGCCTCCCACATCGTGGATCCAAACTGGAACGAGTCCTTCGGTTTCAGCTGCGCCGCGGGTGTGCCCTGGAGTTGGCCCGACACCGCGCCTCGCCACGTCAGCAGCGCCGGGCGGAGCAGTGCCCTCCCGTGTCTGCAAGCTGCCATCGAGGCGCCAGGGCTTACTGCTGCAGCCAGGTCCGACGAAGCTGAAAGCAACTGGGAGACTTTCCGGTCAATCACAGAGAATCATAATCTCCATGATACCGAGGTTGGCCAGGATGTTAATGCATTGATGAATGGCGGAGGCACATTTCGCCCCAAGGACCGGATTGATGCCTACGTTGTCCCCATGGCTAACAATCTGTCGTCGGGTTGAAGCGGATGGTTTGGACAACGAAGAATGAGAGATGGAGAGTTGCAAAGCAGACATGACAAATTGCGTTTTCGATTGACGATAAGGTGGAACGTGACATCGCGGAGGTATCCGTTGTTCGGGGCTTCCCTGTGCATCCCTCAGCTTCCGCGGATTTGTTCGGCGCCCGACGAGCTGAAATGCATGAAACAAGGGGATGAGAGGTAAAGAAAGAGAGTGGGAAAGCGGAGTCTGGAGCGTACCTGGGGCGCAGCTCGCGATTGAGGCCGGGAGAAGTCAGAGGGATTCCAGACGGGATCATGTGTAGTCTCGACTTTTTTCCGGCTCTTCGCGGTGGTTTTGTCGGCGAGCTTGTAGCACTCGAGAGCAGGGGACGCCTTGCTGATAGAACTCGTGAACCACGTATTGCCGGAGCGCGCCTTCGCATCGCAGAGAGACGATTCAGCAGAACCGTCGTGAGAATTATCAGGCTAGGTGTTGCGGCCTCAATATCACGCTGTTCGCTGCATTCTGCCTCCTCTCACGACCTTCTACATCTTTTGGCCGCCATCTACCACTCGCCTATGACTCCTCGCCACTCGCCTATGACTCCTCGCCGAAGTGCAATACTCCCTGCCACGATGTACCAATCAATGTCGCAGTGGCCACCGCTAGGCATATTGCAACACTCCCCGCCATGGTATGCTTCATATCCGATTCGCACCTTTGAGTTGACGTGATTTACGTTCTCCTTGGCTGTACTATTCGCATCAACCTTCGGTTGTGCGGGAAGTCTGCCTCAGGCACCAGCCGGCATGACTTCAATGCGATGCAACAGCGACGAGGGGGACAAGATGCGATTCTACGATTCTCCCCCGGAGAGCTAGAAAAACCACACTGTTCAGTTCTGAAGACCCGGCGCCTACCCGCCACTTTGCATCTCACTCACAGCTCGGGCAAGACCACACACTGGATAGCTATCTCCCGCGGATAAAGTTCTCAAGTGTTACAGGTGCGATAATAGACTCCATTTCGAGTACGCTATAGACACACTCTGCCCAACAGCAGTGTTCAAACAATGCTACTCACCTGTAGCGCACTTCATTCAAGGCATCCCTCTGTTTTTCCACCAAGCCGGGAGAACCTCGGAGCCCCATTCCGGGTTTCTCCCAGGAATGCACGGCATATCTTTCCGAGCGGAGGCTGCACTGTTCATCTCCTTTAAGCATTCCTGAAAGGCGACCGTCGGAGATTCGTGTGATAGCAGAATATGGAGTCTCTATGCCACTCGAAGCTGCCTTTCAATCCGACCTTAGGTGTCGAAGATGAAAGAAAAACACCAAGTCGAGCGTAAGGTGGGGGGGAAACTCTCACGGCAAACATTTCTCCCCCATTTTCCTTACAACACAGATTCTAGTTCTCTTTGAAGGTTTAGTATTGATGTGTTTGCCTTTGACTCAGAGACCGAATACATGCGCAGTCAGCTGTCTGCTCCAGTTCAGAAACTTGATATCCTTCGCTTGATTCTATTGTTAACGCCAAACCGAAAGCAAAGCGAAAGGGTCGCGCGGGCGATCCTCCCGTCCGCTCGTGAGCATACGACGCCAGCGCCAGCGCCATCGCCAGCGCCATCGCCATCGCCAGCGCCATCGCCATCGCCATCGCCCCCGTCATCAGCGATGACCGTCATCCTTCGCTTCCCGGATCGGGGAGATTGTAAACTCTGGGGGCCATGGCCAGAGCCTTCGGATCGGTTAAATTTAGATGTTATGACTTAGGGTTTGTAACTGTCATGGAGTCCGAAGTCTCTGAGCTTCTAAAATGTAACAAACCTCAAATAATCGAATCTCGATCGCTTCGGCCGCGGCTCAGAGACTCCGGTTCCGGAGTATCTCGCTCCGCTCGCTGCACTGTGACACATAACATCCAGTTAAAGATGTGTCACCCGCAACGTTGTCGAGAAGTGAAATCTGCACCGTTGACCGATCTGAAATCTTTACCCTCTATAGAGGGTTAAATCGGAAACGTTAAGAGAGATGTATTCGACTGGCGTGGGCGTGGCGGGGCGGGCGGGCGGGCGGGGGGTTCATGTTGTCGTTCTCGGTGCTGCTTATCTTCACAACTTATGTCTATCAGCTTTGACATTAAGCTTATTCTGGTGGACGAGGACGTGCGAGTGAAAAAAGGGGCAAATTCACTACCAGCTGTACGCTTGCATAATATTGCGAGGTGCGAATCCTCAAAACCGAAATAGGCTGTCGTCCGATATTTGCAGAGAACGGCCTCTTTCAAACGACAGGATCTCATCCCAGCCAAGATCAGCTACAAACAACAAGCCTACAGATCACTCGTCCCCCACGTTAAAAACTTTTGACTTTCGTTATGGGTGAAGATAAAAGTAGGGATAAAAGTCGCCACAGGGAGAGAAGCAAAGATGATGACCATGAAGATAGGCATAAGGACTATCCCGAGGATGGACCCGCTTCTGGGGCTCCGAAAGGTTCAGAAGGGGGAGGTGAAGTCTCCATGAGCATCGAGGAAACTAACAGGTATCTGGTTCATATTTGCGCATACTGTGTTCATGTGCCCAGCTCCGGTCTTGCACCTACGATGATGCCTTGAAAACCCTAAATGTTGCGCAGGCTCCGTGAGAAAGTTGGGCTGAAGCCTCTTAAAGAAGGGAAAGTCGTCGATGGGCAAGCTGTTGCTCTACAGGTGATGTTGTAAATCTTGCTTCAAACTGACAGGGAGGTCAAATGTTTCTTTGCTCACAAAATTCCTCTTCCTCTCACAGGCAAAACGGGAGGAGGCTGCTAAGAAACAAGCAGACGCCGAGTCGAAGGAAATCGCAGAGAGGATCCGACGGTAGTGCCCAAGCAAAACGAACGCCGTGCAAACTTAAAGCAGCTGAGGAAACCTGACACTTATCCTAACGGACGCAAAAGGGCTTTGCTTGTGGGCACACGCGTCGTGTGATCTTGCAGCTTGTGTACTGTCAAGTGTTTTCCGGGTCAGTGTTTTTGCTAATTTTCAAGTTAGAACTCGGGGAAAGGCGTTTCAAATTTAAAGAGTGGCTGCTATTCCAACCACGTCGTACGAGCTCACGATTTGTTGCGAAATTGATTTTTCTTTGCTCCTTTTAACCTCGAACGATGTGTCGATACAAGAGTTATTTCTGCGAAGGTTGCCTTCCTCCTCAACTCATTCCCGCTCACCGCTTCTCTCAAACCTCGATGATACGTGCTTGAGTTCCTTCTGTGCACGTCTCAAATCGAGACTTGTCCTCAAAGTTTTTTATGTCTGGAGCTCGTTTCTGAAGGCAGATTGACCGTGCGCTCTTTCTTGTGAAGCTGGTGCTTGGTAGATAACGGTAGATGCCGGAAAGATACTGCCGGCGTGTTTTCGCTGTGCAACATTTCGCAGGGCCCTCTGATCTCGGAATAATTCCTGTCTTGATAAACCTGTTCTGTTGTCGTTTGCAAACTTGGGAGGGTTCTCGACCATACTCCGATTAGAATCCTCTAATCACAGTTCTTCGCAGTTCCAGGCGGCTCCTGCTGGCCAAGTTTCAACTAGTGGGGATACATTTCTCCTTCGCTGCACGGCTGGACTTGCGCTCGATTATCCTGCGAGACTTATCCTGATCGTGTGCCGAGCAGTGCACAAGAGCAGCGGAAAATGCAGAAGTCGTACGACGAGACGAAGGGTCTGGGAGACTCGGACGATGAAGACGGCGGCGGAGCCGCTGCATGGGTCACAAAGAGCCGCAAGATGGAGCAGAAGAAGAAGTCTGAGGTGAGCCTCTTCCCGCACCGCCTGTGGCCCTGCAGACCAGACGAAACATACTCGCTGCTGGGAGCAGAGCGCGCACTCAACCGTGCTCCTCGCGATTGGTGTATGCAGGCCGCGAGGCAGGCCGCCTTGACAGCCAGCAGGTTCGACGAGCAGGTGTGAACCTTGCCGCTTGGTCTCCTCTCACACTGTTGTTTGAAAACGCTGCGGGCTCCACATATCATCTCTGAGAACAGAAAGTCGAGAAAATCACACAGTGCGACACTTCTAATTCTTTACCTAGCCGATTTTCTCGACTTTCCACAGGATGAGAATGAAGAGGACGAGGAAGATGAATATTCTTCCAAGGATCTGAAAGGCCTGAAAGGTGCGATCATAAATCTGTCCTCTAGTATTTAGTGCTCGTGTTGCGTCTCGAAGGCGCAGTCACGACCCTGCTTGTCCTCCGACGGTTAGTTCTGTATAGAGCTCAAAGTGCTTTGTCTGTAACATAAGCGGCCGACCTTCTTGTGTTGGGGGTCATTCCTGAAGTGCTTGAAAAGTTCCGCCCCCAAGCCCTTCTCCCAGGCTCCGAGGTTTAAGTTGGACGGGCAGGAAGCTAACGGGTGTCTTGTGGACGGCGTGTTCGCATAGTGCGCCACAAAGCGGACGAGCTGTTGGACGGCCAGACCGTGGTGCTTACGTTGAAAGATCAGGGCATCCTTGACGAGAAGGGCACCCTGGCGGACGGTGCGGATGAGCTCGAGAACATCAATCTCGCTGAGGAGTTTAAGCGGCAGCAGGCGCGGGACGCATCCAAGCAGGTGCGAGAGTCTCTGAAGCTTTCGGCAGCTACCTAGAGGGAACGCTGGAATGGGAGACAAGCGGATCCCCATCTAAATGCATCTGTTGGATGCATGATGCAGAAAAAGGGACCAGATTTCATCGATAGCCTGGAAGACGAGCAAAAAAAGGGTATGCTTACCAAGTACGATGACGCAGCGGAAGCAGATGCCATGGTGCTGGATGATACAGGTGAAGCAGTCGATGAAAAGAAGAAAAAACAGGAGCAGGTTCGTGGCATCGCAGCCCTTGAGGTGTGTTGCTGGAGGGCGTGCGCCACGGCACAGCCCTTGAGGTGTGTTACTGGAGGGCTTGCGCCACGTCACAGCTCTTGAGGTGTGTTGCTGGAGGGCTTGCGCCACGGCACAGCCCTTGAGGTGTGTTGCTGGAGGGCTTGCGCCACGGCACAGCCCTTGAGGTGTGTTGCTGGAGGGCTTGCGCCACGTCACAGCCCTTGAGGTGTGTTGCTGGAGGGCTTGCGCCACGTCACGGCCCTTGGGAGTGTGTTGCTGGAGGGCTTGCGCCACGGCACAGCCCTTGATACGTGTTGCTGGAGGGCTTGCGCCACGGCACAGCCCTTGAGGTGTGTTGCTGGAGGGCTTGCCCTACGGCACAGCCCTTGATACGTGTTGCTGGAGGGCTTGCGCCACGGCACAGCCCTTGATACGTGTTGCTGGAGGGCTTGCGCCACGGCACAGCCCTTGAGGCGTGTTGCTGGAGGGCTTGCGCCACACGTTAGCCTCGGGGTCTCACTAGCTTGCCATCGACACAGCGATGCACATCCAGTTATTCGTCAGGCTCAGGCTCAGACTGCCAGCCCTGGTCTCTGCCCTATCCTCAGATCCGGAAGATGCTTGAGGCGACGCAGCAGTCTCTGCAAGGCTCGAGGAAGGTGGCTGAAGAGTACCTTACTCAGGTGCAGAGCCCTCACCCACGCCCTCCACGCCCTCCAAAACACACGTCGGAACGTCTGGGCGCCTCGAGGTTTGAGGGTTCTGCATGCATGCCTTCCGGCATTTATGCGCAACTTTCTGCTTGTACTCAGCGGTTGCTGCGCGGCTTACTTCAGCGCTGCGCTGAGCTCGGCGATGCTCATTCGGTGCAGGAGGAAGTGGCGGCACGAACAAAACCGAAGAAGAAGATAAAGAAGAAGGACAAGAAGCTGAGGAAGAAGGAGGCGGCAGAGCTGGCTGGGATCCTGGAGGCAGGGGCAGAGGCCGCGGGGACCGATCTGGGGAGCCGGCAGTCCAAACAGGATGGCAAAGCGGCAAAGCAAAAGGAGTTGATGGCAACGAAGGACGCTCGCTATGACAATGCCTTGAACAAGGTTCTTGTGCCACGCCCTGTTCCGTGCGCAGGCTTCCCTGCCTTTGCGCTGAGAGCACCCGCCTTGTAGGCGGTACCAGGCTCTGAGGGACTTGCCTGTGAGCTGCAGAGGCGCGAGCTGTGAGAGTGAAGCCTGCGGTGCGGGGTGCCAGGCTCAAGTTGCCTGTGAGCTGCAGAGGCGCGAGCTGTGAGAGTGAAGCCTGCGGTGCGGGGTGCCAGGCTCAAGCTGCTTCGGAGAAGCTGCGCGAGAAGCCTAAGGAGGACCAATGGGATGAGGAAGATGACGACGACCTCTATGCTTCGTTGGCACAAGCTCGGCGCGTTGCATTAGAGGTGAGGGCCTCGCGTACCTCATGCGAGCCCGGCACGGAATATTCCAGTTGAGGGCGCCACCTCCCCCGTGCGAAAGCTGGTGAGGCTTGATGCGGTTGAGGGCGCAGGCGCCCTGATGCGAGCCCAGCCCTGCCGCATCACAAGCCCCCTGTCTGTCCTGCTCAACAGAAAAAGGGCCTGTTTCTCCCCTTTCTGAAAGGGTGTGTTCCCCCCCTTTGAGTGGATCATTCGTATCACACACTTCCTAGTTACTTGGGCATGCAACTCACCACCCATCTGGCGCCTGGCGTCTTATTATGCGATTCTCATGACCTGCACGTGGGCTGGACAGTCGAAGAAGCCGGACTTTGTGTCTCTCGCCGCGGACGTCGCCTCCCGGAGGACCCAAGATGCCGCACCCGCAGCGCAGGTATCCATCACTATCCCAGCAGTCCGCCTGCCGCTCTTGTGTAGACTTTCTCTTGGACCGTGGGTGGCACCTGGACCCATGCAAAACGTACTGAGAATGGGTGCAAGGCACACCAGGCGGCGGTTTCCTGTGACTCTGGTGCCTGGAGGAGGGGCGGGGCTTGAGGGTCAGAGGAAGATGCGAGCACTCCTATATAGCGGGTATGTCTACATCACGTGCAGGAGCGGGGTAAAGAGCGGGTGCAGGCGGTGAGGAGACGAGGCAGCGCTATTTGGTATGTGTGTAGTTATAATGGTGGGGGTGGCAGTGAGGAGACGAGGCACCTGTATTAGGTATGTGGCAGTGAGGAGGCGAGGCAGCTGTATTCGGTACGTGTGTAGTTATAATGGTGGGTGGCAGGGAGGAGACGAGGCCGCTGTATTCGGTACGTGGGTTATAATGGTGGGGGTGGCAGTGAGGAGGCGAGGCCGCTGTATTCGGTACGTGTGTATTTATAATGGTGTCTTGGATTCTTCTGACACTTGCTCCCTCTCCGTGTCCAGTGCTCATGTTATTACACGTGCCGGGGGACTCGTGTTCTTTGACCCAGATGGCGCGTCGCTGTGAACGGGGACGGCCGCCGGATGGAAGTGGGTTTTGGGAGGCGGTTGTCCCTGTGGTGCCATTCTGGCGGGCACTGCCTCTTGGAGAGCTCGGTGGATTCGTCTGCCTTTGCTGCAAGGAGAGGCAGAGGGTGGTGAAGTCCACGCTCTGTGTTTTCCCTTGATTTTTGTGGGGAGCACTTAGGTGCCCGCATGTTTTCATTTTTTGACATGGGGTGTCCATGCTGTCGGATGTTACTGCATTCATGGCTTAACCATGGACCAACGGGTCCCATCCATCGACCGTGAGCCACTGGGGGGCATGCCAGCAGGGTCCGCTTACTCTGTAACCCTGGGTCCAACTATTGTTGGGCGATGATCGGTCACATCGTATCATCTTTCCATGCTGCTTTGCATATGGGTTGGGCATATGTATGAGTTTGTGGTATCTTGCCACGGCCCCGTCCTGCTCTTGATTTGCTTCTCGCATCCACTGGGATGATGGTGGGCTGGCTTTTGTTGGCCAATCTCATGCCGTTCAGTGTGTAGTTATAATGGTGGGTGGCAGTGAGGAGACGAGGCCGCTGTATTCGGTATGTGTGTGGTTATAATGGTGGGGGTGGCAGTGAGGAGACGAGGGCCGCTGTATTCGGTACGTGTGTGGTTATAATGGTGGGGGCGGCAGGCACTCCCGATGCATCTCAGTGCTGCTAGGCACTGGTATACAGGTGCCGCCAGGGTGACCCGCATCATGCCTCCCCTCCGCAGGGACTACCCCTCAATAAGTGCCTCACCTTCCCCCGGCATGGAGGCTTTTTTCTAGGCGCGTCCTCCGGCGCACAGCCGGGGCGAGGCGTGCTGACAGCGAGGTGTGTGAGAGCAGGACGCTGCAGTGGATGACTCCCTCATTTTGAACGATACCGCTGAGTTTTGCCGTACAATTTCGGTGAGCTGCCCACTGCTGCCGCATCGTCCATCACAGCATGCGACGGCATAGCCTCGCCTGCAGATCAATGAAAGACACACACGCACACGCTGTGAGGCTCAGGGAGCAGAGGGGTGGTCGTGCGCGTGGGCTTGGTGGTGGAGATATGGCTCGCGCAGCTCGGGGGGCAGGGATGAACCGGCTTCAGGCACAAGGCGGCAGTGCGCTGGCGGTGCAGATGCAGAGGGGCTCGGGTGGCTCAGCGAGGCTTAGGGGGTCCCATTCTTCACTAGTGAGCTCCGGAGAATCCGGATAAGTGTCCCGAAGTGTGTGCTGAATCCTTTGATCCCCGGCGTGGGTACATAGTGCAGTCTCCTGTGGCTACGGGGTGCCAAAGGAGTCGCAAGGATAAGCATACACACACACGCTGTTGGGCGGTGTCCGACCGGAAGTGGGTGGCGCTGGGCTGGTGGAGGGCGTGTGAGAGGTGGTATGGGCCCGGACCTGGATCGGGGGGAGGCGGATCAACGGGAAGGGGCGGAGAGGTTGGCGCTGATGGACAGAGCATGGGAGGACGCGTTCGAAGAGACAGACTATGCCACCCAGGATGGATCTGGTGGTGGGACGCAGGAATCTGAGGGAACGCAGCGTGAGCAGTCTGGGCAGGCCTCCGGTGGGGCAGGCGAGGCAGGCGCGATGGCATCGAGGCTTTTGGAGAGCATGGAGGATGTGCGGCGGGAGGCGGAGCATCTGGGCACTGTGGGGGTCAAGGAAGGAACACCGCCGAGGCGCGATCTGGGGGGCGCGTACAGGCACAGGCGGGCTCAGCCAGGCGGCGTCAAGTGTCGAGGATATCTTGAATGAGTGGGATGACCTTTCGTCGCCGCGCCTGGAGGGTGGGGTCTAGACTCAGGAGCAGAGTGGGGCCTCGCCGGAGCAAGCAATGGCCTTGGCTGAGGGAGGGGTGGCCACCTTGATGGGGGCGAGCAGGCGGGTGGCCGGCCTTCTTGAGGGGATTGCTGGCATGGGTGGAACTGGTGAGGGTGACGGGGGAGATGTGGGGAGGCTCGCGGGTGGAGTTGACACACGTCCCTCAGAGCCCGGGGGCCCATCCCGGCTGTGATGACCATTTACAACAGGTTGCACGGCAGCATACGGCATCTCATCAGCTTCTCTGTGCCCACGGGGCAAGGTTGCTGGCCGTGCCGGAACTAACAGTGAGCAGCTGTCGGGAAGGCGACGACCGGATGGTGAACTATCGGCCACCGGGAGGGCTTGGGACACACAGGCAACTGTGGGGATGGGACCCCAAGTAGGAACAGTGCGGCATGACAGTTGTAGGGCAAATGTGGAGCACATTGCTCAAGTTCGCAGCTTCCTCGCAAGGCAATCACAGCAAGGGCTTCAGTCATGTGGAGTTGGTGCGGGGGTTAGAGGGCTACAGGCGCAAGTCGGTGGTGGGTGCGCAAGTTCGGATGAGGGCAACCCAGTTTATCATTCTCAGGCCCTTGAGACAGCCCTTGGACATTCTGGCCGTGGCGTGGGTGGGCAAGCTCTCTTGAGTCCAGGCTCTAGGGCGTGTAGGGGGCAGCGGGGTGCTGTGGGATGTGGGCTTGGTGGTGAAGGGGTGGCTCGATTGGCGGAGGTGAGCCGGCTTCAGAGACACCGCAACAGTGCGCCGGCAGGGCCGACGCAGAGGGGCTCAGGTAGCCCAGTGAGCAGAGGCGTGGTCCTGCGCATAGGCTTGGTGGTGGAGGGATGGCTCGCGCAGCTCGGAGGCCAGGGATGAGCCGGCTTCAGGCACAAGCCAGCAGTGCGCTGGCGTTGCGGATGCAGATGGGCTCGGGTGGCTCAGCGAGGCTTAGGGGGTCCCATTCTTCACTAGTGAGCTCTGGAGAATCCGGATGAGTGTCCCGAAGTGTGTGCTGAATCCTTTGATCCCCGCCGTGGGTACATAGTGCAGCCGGTCTTCTGCGGCTACGGTGTGCCAAAGGAGTCGGTCCAAGGATAGGCACAATCACACCAACCGCGCATAGTGCAGCCGGTCTTCTGCGGCTACGGTGTGCCAAAGGAGTCGGTCCAAGGATAGGCACACCGACCGCGCAGCGAGGCTTAGGGTGTCCCATTCTTCACCAGTGAGCACCGGAGAACCCTAATGCCCCGAAGCGTGTGCTGAATCGTTTGATCCCTGGTGAGGGTACATAGTACAGCCGATTTTTTCTGGTTATGTGATGCCAAAGGAGTTGCTCCAAGGATAAGCCATACCAACCGCATAGCTTCGTCCGCCGTCCGATGGATTTGTCGGTCTGGCAGGTTGTGGAGGAGGACCCAGCTTCGCAGCCCGCTCCCGCCAAGGGGCAAAAGGACGCCAAGTTGGACCTCGGAGACGTGGAGATGGGCGAAGGTGACGAGGACGGACCCGTGGTGGAGGACCTCGAGGGGCTCCGCAAAGCAGATGGGGAGGAGGAGGAGGACGACGACGAAGCGGACGAGGATGCCGGGGGCATAGGTAGTCCTTCTTCCGCCTGGCCCAGCTGCTGCTCTGCTCCGTGCGCTTGAGGGATACACTCCCATTTAGTCCCTCCTGAGGACGTGTATGCTGCCTTTGGACGCCAGTAACACCCTACATGGGTCCCCAGGATGAACCCCTAAATGACTGTTGGTGGTGGGACCCCTAGATATGTCTCTGGGATGGAAACCTTGGATACATCTGTAGGAGGGAAACTTGAGTGCGCCTGTAGGATGAGGCTCAAAATGCGCCTGATGGTGTGGATGGCTTACCTTGTGCCTCGCCTCAGGCAAGGATAAATGCGCCTGTAGTGTGAGGCTCAAGATGCGCCTGATGGTGTGGATGGCTTACCTTGTTCCTCGCCTCAGGCAAGGATAAATGCGCCTGTGGTGTGAGGCTCAAGATGCGCCTGATGGTGTGGATGGCTTACCTTGTTCCTCGCCTCAGGCAAGGATAAATGCGCCTGTGGTGTGAGGCTCAAGATGCGCCTGATGGTGTGGATGGCTTACCTTGTTTGCCTCAGGCAAGGAGGTTCTGGCGGGCAGAGGGCTGGCGGCGACCCTCAACCTGTTGAAGGGGATGGGCTCCCTCGATCAGCACGTCACGCTTGGGGGGCGCACCAATGACAAGAAGAAGGGCGCGCTGCTCGGAGTATGGGATGACAAGAATGTTCCCACGGATAAAGATTGGAACTTTGGCTTTAAGCTGGTACGCCCGGCCACAGTGATGCCCAGGCAAGGGGGCAGGGCTATCTCCTGTCATCCCCCCGCCTTTGCACTTGCACGGTCATGCCCGGCCCCAGTGCTGCCCAGGCAAGGGGGCAGGGCTCTCTCCTGTCATCCCCCCGCCTTTGCACTTGCACGGTCATGCCCGGCCCCAGTGCTGCCCAGGCAAGGGGGCAGGGCTCTCTCCCGTCATCCCCCCGCCTTTGCACTTGCACGGTCATGCCCGGCCCCAGTGCTGCCCAGGCAAGGGGGCAGGGCTTTCTCCTGTCATCCCCCCCGCCTTTACACTTGCACGGTCATGCCCGGCCCCAGTGCTGCCCAGGCAAGGGGGCAGGGCTCTCTCCCATCATCCCCCCGCCTTTGCACTTGCACGGTCATGCCAGGCTCAGCCCTTGCAGGGCCGCCACATGCGCATCCAGGTCCTTCCACTGCAGTGTTTGGCTGTTGTGGCGCGTCTCGGCCCTTTTATGACGCCACTGTAAGCAATATCCGCATTTGACGCTACTGCTCATTGGCTGACACTCGGAGCGGAGGGGGCGTGCATGCGCTGAGTTCGGGGGATGGCGACACTGGGTGGCGTGTGCAGGACAAGGAGGACGAGTGGGGACGGAAGCTGACACCGAAGGAGGCCTTCCGTGTGTTCTCGTGGAAGTTCCATGGTAAAGCCCCGGGGAAGACAAAGGTGGAGAAGCGCATCAAGAAGGCGGAGGAAGAGCTCAAGATGAAGAGCATGGCTGCGGTGACTGCCCCATAAGAATTCCAAATCCCCGCAGTCATCTGCAGAGGCAGGCGTGGAGCATTTGATCATTCCGGGGCGGAGGCAAGGTGCTGGTACTGTCGTTTGTTTGGTTGGTGCGAGCTTTGTTGTTACACTCGGCCCGTCTGTATGCGCAGGGTGATACACCGCTAGCGACCATGGAGCGCCTGCGAGATGCTCAACGTGTTGCCCACAGCCCATATGTTGTGGTCTCAGGAAATGTGCATGCCGGGTACTTGCTCCTACCCATGCCCCAATCCCTCCCTTGAGTTGAGCAAAAGATTTCTTTTTGTTGAGCACATCTTTCAGCCCGAGAGCCAGGTTCGTCCTTTCAAGGGTTGCGCAGTCACACAAACTGCATAGTGCACCGATTGTTGGCGCGTCTGCCTTGTTCCAGGCAAACCAGCGATCACGCCAGCGGGTATGGCACGGAGGAGAAGGTGTCTGCGGGCACGATGACGCCACTACTAGGCGCACAGACCCCCATGACCGGAGATAAAAAGGTACTCCTGCTGACTGAGCGCATGCCGCTCATACGAGAGATACGGAACCTTTTCCTGAGTGTTCTTCCGGATCTGCAATGGCTTGCGTATGTGCGATAGCCCTCTTCTGGCCCACTCATCCTCCACCGACACATCTCAAATATGTGCTTCTATATTTCCGGTTTGTTTGCAATGATGCGAATGAAACCCGAGCTTCTTCCCTCCTTCAGAAGCCATGTTATGCACCCATGTTAATGTGCAGTAATGTGGCATGCAGGTGGAATTTATGCTTGGTATCACGAAGCGAAAGCCAGATTCGAGTATGCCTCCCCCAGCAAAACGATCCAAGTAATTGGAAATTGAGTCGACTTTGAAGATGGCAGAAGCCTAGCACGACTTGGTCCAAGAAACTGTTAGCATATTTGGCCTTTTTAAGTTCTTGTGACTTTCGGTTGCAGCACCTCTAATTGCGGGGAAAAAAAAAAAAAAAAAAAAAAAAAAGGGAAAGCCCTCACTGCAGTGGCAATGGTTGGCATGGAAATTCGGAGGACGCTATGTTGTCAAACCTTTTCCTAACAGCTTTTCTTTCTGGTGGTGCTGTGCACGAATCTAAACCTTGGGACTTCTAATGCAGAAGGGTAATCAGATCCATAGCCTTCCTGAGCCGAGCATGTGCCGACAGTTGTTATGTAATAACTGAATGGCCAGCTTTATCCTTAGCTTGCTTGAGTGAATGTCATCGTTGATATATAGTCACTTCGTTGGAATGCACATGGCCATCGTGGCATTTTATGGCGTTGCATGTCAAGATTGTTGGAGCTGATTTCGAGAGGCAGTGGTTACTGTAATGCGCCGAAAGGAGAACATGGCACCACCTTGTTTGGGAACAATTAGAAATTGATATGGGAAGTTGTGGTCTCGCTACTCATACTTATATCAGATATTAAATAACAGCCAAGAACAGTAACCCAGCATTTCTCATCGAAGCTGCTCCTACTTTGCCCCGGTCGGTCCATCTGAGCTTTGGCTTAGAAAATACATGCATAATATGGGAGCATGATGACGTGTTTGGCTACGTGGCTGGTGCCTCGATAATCAAAGAATATAGTAAGGTTGCTCGCAGAAAATGTTCCGAATGTATTATGCGCATTATTAACAACCAGCACAGCATATTTAATGTACATGTGCGTATGTTCCGGCAACATTCACAACATTCCAGCAAGTACCACGAGCTGTACAATACGTATGGCTCGTACTGCAACAGGTACGGACTGCACTCGGAACGATTTTAGCACGTTTCCCCAATACATTCGGCGCTACATTGGTTGTCTAAATTAATTGTGCATGCTGCACCTTTGCAGGGGGGATGCCTTTTATCCAGAAATGATAAAAAATTTGCGCCGATAGTAAGGACCATGTCCTAGGAGTGCTATAACCTTGCTATGCAGGCAAGTGAAAAGACAACGGGCTACTCCCATCCGGCGAAACCAGGGAAGCCGAGCGGTAGCACATAAAGTGATCCGGCTGCCTGATCTGTGTAGCAACCCCGCCGATTGGTTGGAACGTCGACGATACACCGCGCATGTCAATGTGTCTTTTGGACATCGTTTACACGGGCACGAACCAAATCGGCCATCGAGACGGCGAGTTCCGTATTTCAGATGTGCTAACATATTCTAACGAATGGCCACAGAATATGTCCGGAACTTGTTCCGCACACGTTCATAACGTCTTCCGGGTGTTACATTCTTGACCGGTGCCGCCCTTGCTTCGCGCCTGCAGGTACGGCATGAGGAGAGCATATACACGATGGTGTTGATGTTTCGCGTCTTGCGTCGTCACGGGGGCGTCATGGGGGCCGGTGTCCCGTCAGATCGTGCTAAGATAATTACGGGGGTGCGGGTGGGTGTGCATCAAGCAACCGTGCTACGATAAGAAGATCAGGGGAGGGGGGCTGACGGGTCTGAAATGCCTCATAAGCCCCCTGCGCGGGCCCGAAACTACATAAGATAAGCCTCGTCACCCACGATACCATAATCGGGCAGGGCATTAATAATCCGGGGTGTAATACAATATACAACGCCGGATTCGACCCGGAAAATCAATTTATTTTCCCGCGCCAACGCGTGGGCGCCACACCAACATTCTCGCGCGGCGCCGGCGCTTGCGGGCGCGGGGGCAAAATGGTTGCGACACCACGCCAGCGCTTCGGCGTGCTAGCGCCAACCCCAACCCAATCCCAGCCCAACCCTCAAACCTCGCGCCGCGCCGCGCCGTCGCGAAACCCAAAATCCGATCGGCATCCTTGCCAACCAACAACAGATGAGATCACTCGACTGGCGATGGCGGATGGCGCTCGGCTGGCGCTGGCACTGTTGATCGCCGGCTTTCCTTCCGTCATCAGTGGTGACCGTCGTTCAGGAGGCTGATCGTCTGATCTCACTCCCCGGATCGGATAAATGAAGGGTCGCGTAGTGGCTGTTCACCTCCAGCTTCGGAGTCGAAGTGTCGCATGATATTGCTCTTAAGTCGGAAATGGGTGAAATACTTCACTTTTCCTACCTGTTGACGATTGCTGCGACTCTCTTCTCCGTTTCTCAACGCAATTTTTCTTCTTACAATCATGACTTTCGCAGCAGTCGCTTCAACTAACAGTGTGCGGAGGGCGACCCGCTCCTCTCGCAGTGCCCGGTCTCGTCAGGCTGACGAGAATTCTGTACCGAATGAGTCGCCCGTGCTTGCTGCAGCGACTTCCTCTCCACGGTTCTCCCCTCCACACTTCTCGGCGTTCCGCCTGAGCGTGCCACCTCCTCCAAGCCGCGGGCCCAAAAGTAGAGTCGCGACAAAAAATTATTTTACCACTAACTGTGCCCGCAGGGAGGACGAATGAAGTAACAGGACGACGAGGAGATTCCGCCCAACGGCAATATGAGGATTCGGCCCACCCGCCCCCGCCCAACCCGACAGATGAGACGAGGCACGGCCCTAACGGTCCTCATTGTCAACCACAGGACTCGGAAGCAGGCGGCGAGAAGACCGACAGACACCAGGTACAGAAACTTACGACACCCTACCCAAAACTCGCAGACCTCTCGCGCAAACCACACCTCAGCCGCCAAAACACTCTCCAGCCTCAGACTAAAATGGATACTATGGCCGTCTCTCCTACCCCAAGCGACCAAATCCAGTTGGAGGACATACAAAACTATGAGCAGTGGGCCCAAGAACAGCCCGCATCAGCTATGCAGGTGGACCCAACAGAACACGAAGAAAAATCATCCCCTTATTCCAGCGCCCAATCTGACTCACCCTCCGGCTCCACGGAGGTGTCAGACCTGAGTGGACGCATCACAACTGACGACGACCACACCTGTGACGCACAGACCTTTTTCCACAAGTTTGGGCCACCCCTGCCCTACGAAAAATCTGACAGGAGTGCACCGAAGCGAACCAAAGTGGTAACCTTCGACAACGCAGCGAAAAAATCGAAAACCCAGCACCACGCCGCCGAAGAGGCGCTCCCGAAGAGTGAACGAACGAAAATCGGGAGCATCAGCACTGCTGAGCCCCGTGCTGGTCGCCCCGAAGGGGACCAGCTGGGAAAACCACAATCTGAGGAACACACAAAAATCGGGAGCTCCGGCGAAGCCGGGCCCCGTACTGGTCGCCCCGAAGGGAACCAGTCGGGACAACCTAAGTTGGGAAAACCTGTTGGGACAACCACAAAAAAATCAGAAATAAACAGAAAGAACCTGCCAAATCTGGAGGGGAACATCCCCCAGAGGAGGGGAACGCGCAAGAGAAGTCCAGCAAACCCAAATCCAGGAGGCACTCACCCAGCCGCTGGACATATTTGCGACACCGGGCGTGGTGCAATACCCACCAAAGGTGATCCCATCGGCCAGGAAGTTTTTACGAAAAATCTCGAATATGCCGAAAAGGCAGCGGGCTGAAGACCTGCCTGCAAAGTACATCAAAGAACACGCAGACAAATACTGTGTCGACAAACGACCAGTGGTCACTGCTGAGGACCCACCAGCGCTCATCAGCAAGCTGGGCGTCCCCACAGAGGGGTCTGACGACGAGGAGGGTATCCATGTCCCGCTGCACATCAGAGCCCTCACGGGTTGTGACCTCAGCCCCGAACACACAACCTCTACAGGGCTGTCATCCAAAGGTAGACCTCAGTTAAAAATAACGGACCTGGCGGAGACGGTAGAGTCCGCAATCCAATACCTGAGGTACCTGGACTCAGCGGTCAGGCTCAGTACAGAAGACCCCTATAACAGGGTGTTTAATCACAAACACACTCACCTCTGGTTAGACGAGAGGGGCCGGGTAGCGCAGATAGACCTGGCGTTCAAAACCAGGAAAATCGCGCTGCTGGTCCTCCACAACCCCATCTTCAGACTGCCTATGCGCTGCAGACCTCAACCACACCAAACCTTCTCCCCGGAACAACAAGCGATACCGTGCATCTATGTGTGGTCCCCCTGGAACCCCACAGTGGGCCCGGCGGCAGACCGCACCATCCTGGTGCACGGGGAGGGCCTGGGTAAAGGCGTCACCCTCAGGGAAGCGGCCTGCACACTTGCAGGCCAGTTCCTATTCAAAGAGGAACACAATCATCCCCTCGGGCACCTCGTCGACAAAATCAAAAAAGGGGCGAGGAAGGAATCGGAAAGGGACTCAGGCCTGCGGGAAGTCCTGCTGCTCGAGGCAGTCTCCCCCACGGCTGCGCAAGCCATCCTCCAAAATCCTTACGACTTCGGGGTCCCCACCACCCACATCTGGCTCCCATCAAAAAACCAGACGGAGGAATCGAACAGAACTGGAGTGGTGGTAATAGACTACAAGCAGGTCCTTTTCACCTCTCATCGCTCTAGCCTGGTGGAGGCCATCGCAGCACACATACAAAAACTGACAGCCTCCACCAACAAACTAGAGTCCCTCAAGGACATCTTCTGCCTCCACGTTGGCACAGGGCAGTGGGCCCCATCAACCTGGGGGGACCCAGCAACCCTCATCCAGTGGAAGAGAACCGGAAACCGTACCATCAACCACTACTGCGTCCTGACCCAGCCCGCGTACGAAGCACTGCA
Organism: Cymbomonas tetramitiformis; assembly: GCA_001247695.2. Classification (NCBI taxonomy): domain Eukaryota; kingdom Viridiplantae; phylum Chlorophyta; class Pyramimonadophyceae; order Pyramimonadales; family Pyramimonadaceae; genus Cymbomonas; species Cymbomonas tetramitiformis. The sequence continues at coordinate 52,685 of LGRX02026898.1, read as the reverse complement.
CGAAGCTGGGCAGCAGGGGACGCAGACCATCTCGGTCCTGGCAGGGATCAACAAAGAGGGCAAAAAACTCTACACATCGGTGGAGCTTGAAGTGGGGAGGTGGAGCCAAAAAGGACCGGGAACATAAGCAGCAAAAATGAAAGGGGCCCCCTACCAGTCGCCGGGAAGAAAGGTAGGAGACGAAAAACCAGGCAACCCCGGACAACAGGCCGCCGCCGCCATCCACCGAGTGGAGGAGGCGGCCAAGAGTGCAGTTAGGAGGACAGCTGGCAAGGCAGACTCGGGAGCAATCCCTCCCGAGGTCACCAAAACTCTTAGTGACCTCGCCCAGCAGCTGAAGCTCTTCAACGACGAGCTCCCCTCAGGGATCCAGAAGCTCCGAGAACTCCAACTGACAGAAGACTCGAAGACTGCTGACCGTCACCGTGAGCTCCTCATCCTTCTGGGCTCGGTAGTCACCACCCAGAAGGAGAGCTCAGAGGCCGCCATTCTTTAGATTAATTATATACTTTTACAAAAACCATTATACCCAAAATCTGATACCCATTTCTTGTGGTGAATATGCTGCGTGGTCAAAACAAATCATTAGTGTGTGATTTACTTATCATTTACTTACATCTTCTTACATCTTCTTACTTCCCCATTTTTCATAAAAAGGGAGGTTGGGCGGTGGGCGGTGCTACTTTTCGGAAAAGTTTTTCATATGACAATATAATGTAATGATATATTTATGTGAATTCTAAAATACTTTTTGAAATTACCCAACCTCCACCTCCCACCTCCCTTTTCTACTTTTTTTTTGTTAAAAAATGATAGATATATTAATAGACTACGCCATTCCGCACACCGATTATTTTTAATATTAATTTTTCATTTTTATTGAATTTATTTTTCATTTTTTGAATTTATTTTTCATTTTTATTGAATTTACTTTTCATTTTTATCGAATTTATTTTTTCATTTTCATTAAATCTATTTTTTTAAAAAAAGGGGAGGTTGGGTGGTGGGAGGTGCTACTGTTTGAAAACTTTTTTATAATGAAAATGAAATATATTAGATTATTTATTTAATTTCTAAAATACTTTCTGAAAACGGCAACCTCCCACCTCCCACCTCCCTTTTTAAATTTTATTAAATGAAAAAAATATATGTATATATAAATATAGTAATTTAAGGCCGCGCCGTTTCTTATAGCACGCCCATATTTAACACATAAGACATATTCAAATTCCACAGTCACCGGCACCGGCGGCGGCGTAGCCGCCACTATGACACATTCTGACGTAATTCTGACATAATTCTGCCAAACCTAAACCCTAAACCCTGAATGCACACAAAAATTAGGGGGTCACGATAGGGGGGCCTCCACGGCCGATTAAAACGGCCAAAACTGATTTTCAGACCCCCTGGCGGCCCTTACAGACCCCCGCTGACACCCCTGTCATAATTTAATATCAGATATGACAGATAGTCAAAGTTAGTCATAGTTAACCAATGATAGTTAAACATTAGAGTACTGTCATTTTGTCTGTACTGTCGTGTCTCTGTACCGCGTTCGTGACAGCATGTCAATTTCCGCGTCGCTGGTTGGAGGTCCACCGTTTTTCGTCGACGACAATACAGAACAGACAAAAGTGACGACGGTATAGAGGCAGATGCGTGGATATCGCCAAACATACGTAATACTTCAGAATTAAGTATGGGGCAGTACAGACGACGGTACAGCCGATGACACGACAGTACAGACGACAGTACAGACGACAGTACAGAAATATCGAAGCGCAGACACTCGCGATGGCTCGATTCTGTCGTTTATACCACAGATGAATTTATCGCGCGTTTGTACGCTATTTAAAGAAATCGTGTCCTATTTTGAGGGTGTTCTTCGTGATAGAAAGGCGCATGCATGCGGACAAATAATATACTGTGGATATAGATAACTATATTAAAAATACAGTATCGGTGTCCCCAAGATTTCATTAACACTGTGGGGGCCGGAGCCACGATTAGTCGCACGATTAGTCGCAATTCGGGTTGTCCGCGATTAGTCGCGACGAGCGACTACTTAGACACAGGGCGAAGCGTGGCAGTGGGAGATTTCTCAACATCTGAAAATTCTGAATCAGAATGTGAAGAGTAGTCTTCGACAAGAGAGAGAAGTCGTGTACATGTTGATGTATGACGGTGTCTTCGTTGGGACAATTTGGGTTTCAACAAACTCGAATGTTTATTTCAACACAGAGCTGAGCCGGCACAGTCCAGTGGCAGGTCACAACAAAATCGTCGGCAAAAATATGTCAAAATTTCCGCCGCCTCGCCGGGCAGATTTCCCGAAAATTTCCCGCGGAGCACCTATATATTTCCCAGATTTTTCAAAATTTTGATTCGGCAATTTGCCACCTATATTTTGAAGAAAATTTTGAAAAATCCTGTGAAGCCGGGCCCAAAGTGCTATAGTTACAATATGTGTGGTGCTGAGTGAGCACTTAAGAGATACTTGCAGTGAGAGAAGATGTATGGTACCATGTCACAACAACAAACACGCTTAGAAGGGGTCCCTCGGGCACCCCTGAAAGGCCTGGCAGACCTCCCATATTTAGTCACGCTACCGCAGCCCATGTCAGACCCCACCGCATTTGCCCCCATCGCGCCCGTCTCAGCCGTCAGCAAACGCCCCAACCATGACCCCCTTTTTCAGTAATTGTCATTCCCCCCTCAGTCACGGTCCTACCCCAGTTCATTGTCCGCTCGAGCGCCCGGAGCATATCACGTTCACCCTCCAGCTCAGATCTCCCTCCCAGTATAAATCATGCACGACGCCTCGCCAAGCGCTACATCGACGTCGCCGCGACTAGCCCGTGCCGATCCGCGAGCACCGCAGAGCGTCAAGCACGACATCACGCGAAGTGACATCACGACATGACCACACATGACGTCTCGGCGATGCATGACAGGGCAAACGCAAGCGCGCGTGGACACCAAACGCCGCTGTCACTGGGAACCAATGGTCACAGAGCATCCGAAACGACAATGGCATCCACGGACTTCCACTATGCTCGCTTGAGTATTTAGCTAGCTCCTGCTTTCGAAAAAGTTAGATCCGAACCTTTCAAAACCATTCTGCGGGATAGTGATATTTGCCTCTTGTGGCCTAGTACAGTAATCACTCACCTTTAAGAAAACCGGAGATTTGGGGTCAGCCAGCTAATTCCAC
>LGRX02026898.1:0-46948 GCA_001247695.2 Cymbomonas tetramitiformis | reverse complement strand
TCATATGGCTTGTTGCCACGACCCTTGTCCTTATCCTTCTTGGATGGACCTCCCGACTGCTCCTTTTGACCCCTATAGTGAAGGGTCTCTGCCTGCTTCGAATGAACTACATAGTTCAAGTCGAGCAGAACTTGTGTGGTTTTTGCCCACGACAAGTTATTCCTTTCATCCTCTGTCAGGAACCTGAGATGAAACTGTTTCCGGAGGTCTGACTCCATGTTACTGACGAATCTGTCCTTGATCAAGACATCATCCAAATCAACTGATGCTAGAGAAGCCAGTGATGTGAATGTGCGTACGTAATCTGCAAAAGTCTGGTTACCCTCCTGCAGTGCCATTAGATGCTTTTTGGCAACTGACCGCTTGTGGGGATTTCCGAACTGCCTGAGGAATGTATTCCTGACATTTTCATACGTGGCATCTGGTGTTTTAGCCACGACATGAAAGTAGTGTCTGTCATTATTCTGTAGGAATGTGAGGAAAACTGTGATGAGGTCCTTATCTGGTGCACCTGGATATGTAAACTGAAAATATCTGTCTATTGTCTCCATCCAAACCTCCGCATCTTGTCCGACTTTGTACTCCTTCGGTGGATTCATTTTCACCTTGGGGACAATTGCGACTGGAACTGATGCTGCGGTGGCCTGACCATCATCTGGATTTGTAAATGCAGGCGGAGGATGATCCTCCGTGTACTCCTTCTCTGGTTCCTGAGGCTCAGTCTCTGGATCTCTGTACCGACTCATGTCTGTCTTCATTCTGCTGATGGCATCGAAATATCCTATTTGATCATACCGGGTCTGAGTGTCAGCATAACCTTTTAACCATGAAGGTATTTTAAATCTGCTGAAGTGATCATAAGAACCCAGAATGTCAAAGTACCAGTTAGTCGGATCTTGATCTATAGCTGGTATAGCTGGTTCTTCTGCCATCTAAAATAAAACACCACACCAACAAAACCTTCAAAATGGATGTGTGTATGTGAGATATATATATATATATATATCTGTATATTGTACATGTATTATTTTTGTACATTGATATAATGAGGTGAAGTATATACATGGTTCCACCTTCTTCCCCCCCTCAAGGAAGTGTGAATTCCATAGGCAGTTGTCAAGTGCCTATTACCTCATTAAGCAGATGCAATCCTTATAGGAAGCAGCTGTACAGTTCTTGGGATGTTGCCCTACAGTTCTTGGGTTGTTGCCCGGAATATTGGTCATGAATGTGCTGATTTCAGCATGACCAAAATGCCAAGCAAATATAGTGTGGTTCACTAGTATTCAGTGGCATTTTAGGGTGTTACGGGTTACCATGACCCTTATCACATGTAGTGATATTAGGGTGTTACATGTCATCAGTAACACCTAACTATATCAAATTTGAGCAGTATGAATGTTTCCCAAAGGAATAAAGCAAAACTGCATTTAGCATGTCACTGCTTACCACGTGATACTTGAGATGTACTTTACACCCCCAAGTTTTTACACGTGATTTTAGGGTGTTACAGGTGCTCACAAAATTTTGCATATACCATTGATAGGTGAAAAATTGGATCAGCGAAAAAAATCGGACCCGATTTTTCATTTTGAAATCTTACGTGTGAGATTTTCACCTATTTTCACCACTTTTTGACTTATAAGTCTCAGTGTGTATGAGCTTCAGTGTATACTATAATGTATACATCTGTTACACCTCTGTAACATATCTCACCTGAATACATGAAATGGAAATTGACATTTTTCATGTTGGTATGTGAAGATATATGTATGGTCAATATTTGATACATTGGGTTTTACTGATTGAAACCCATGACAAATAGACCAAACCCTAATGTGAATATGTAGGTGTATCAACAGTTAAGTGCAGTCACTTAAGTGATAACTTATCAGTTGATTTATTCGGATTTACTTAGGACTGCCAACTCCTCAGATAACCTTAGCCAAAAGCTTAAGGCGAGATTACTCCTCGGTTCAGTCGCCTGCCAGTGGCTGTCGATCACGTTGCCCACCCACGAATGGGTGTGTTGGAGGTCTGCTTTATCTCTTTGGATTCATGACAATACTCTGGATGGCATTACCATCCAGATACTAAGTAACTTGAGCAAATGCTCATAGTAACCTACCATTTACTTGGGCATATGGCGGTGCATTGAAAGAGTATCAAAATGATATCTTCAGATTCCAAGTAAATCAGAACAAAGCTCGAATAATGAATCAGAGCAGTGTCTGTGATAACCTCTATCAGCTGTCAAGATGAATACCGATCTGTGAGATTTGTTACATGCATTTGAAGTGATCAGACCTGTATCAACTACCGGAATATCCAAGTACACTAGATATCAGAAAGTCCCGTACTCGTGTGGATAAACTGTATAAGATAAATAAACCCTAAGCTAGATATACCCGGAACGGTCTCGGACGGTTACGGAGTCTAGCCTACCTGTGACACAGCGTGTGTCACAGTACGAACCTACAGATCAGTCAGCAGTCCAGTGTTGGTCCTAGGGATCTGTCATAGGGGCCTGACCGGGACTCCCAGTCAGGGCTGCCTATACAGATTTCAGCACACCACCCCAGCACTGTGGGTGGTGACTGACTAGGAGAGTCAGAAAATGTAAGATGTAAATGTCAGGGCAGAAGCTAGGTGACAAGTCTAACTGCCAATCCAACTGTGCTATTCTGATACACAAATTGGAAACCTCTAGGTAGCACGTGAGCAGAAGCATACGGGCAATTAAGGCACCGCTAAACAAGTAAAAGGAACCGTGCTAGCAAGTCAGTTTGAAGAATACAAAGTAGTCAAAGCAAAACATAAACCAGATTGAAGAAGTCTTTGAGGTCACAGGAGTTCTGCACACCACCACGTTGGTGTGCATCCAGAGTGAACAAGAAGTCAATCGACAGCACCAAAGTAGTCAGCGGTGGCCTCACTCAAGTCCGATCCGAAGGGAGGATTCCCGAACGGACCTCTCTCATGTAGAGCCATACCGTAAAAGAAGGCCATGTCGAAAGTCAAATCTGCCTGAGCAAGGTCCTGAAAGAGGTCAGGGGGCTCAGGCGGCTCAAGCGGTGGCACATTGTCAGCCAACAAGAAACCCTGAGCCGGGTTAACTGAATCGACAAAATCATTCGTAAAGTAAATTGACGGAGTTTCCCAATCGAGATCACCACCAGGCGAAGGCATCTCCGTAGCCGGTGCACATGCCGACACAGCAGAAGCTGTGGGAGCCGAAACAGCTACACCTGCAAAAGAAATGCATAAGAGAGAAAGCATCGCGAGAGCGCCGATTGCCGGCGTGCCAAAGCCGAAAGGCGGCACACCGCACCCGATAGTACTGGCCGGAGCTCGCGGCTTCACCGCGAAAGTACCGTCGGCGAAATCCTCGTAGTCGTCCGTGTCATAGCCCGTCAGGTCAGTCGGGTGGACGGCGGCGTGATTAACCGTCTGCACGAAGCCTCCGAACTCACCGCATGTCGCCTCCGTGGTGGCCACCCGCGCCGATTGAGCTAGCGCGGGCTGTACATCCTTCACCTGCGAAACAGGCATAGCAGGGGCCGGCACAGCGGACGCCGATGCCGCCGCACCACCTGCCGGAACCTGCCCCTCCGGTGTGATCCCCACCGCAGCGGCAGGGCCACACACCAGAGCCGACGCATGCCCCTCCGCTCCGCTCCCAGGAATGAAAGATGCGTGGGTGAAATGTACCTTGTCTTGGGCGGCCTGAACCTCAGAGGTGAGGGCATCAAGCCGCCGCAAGATGTCCTCGTCGCCGGTCCCGCCAGAAGGCGGAGGCGGCACGGAGAAACCGTAGGCCGCCACGTCGATCCCACCGACGCCGTCCATGGAGAGCACCGCGGGCGGACCATACGCCAACGCCGCATGCGAGAATGCCTCCGGTCCGATGTCTGCCGCGTCCTGGAAGACCTGCACGAGCGCCAGTGCGTGCAGGCCCTCCGCGTCCTCCTGCTCAATGGGAATGCAGAAAGCCGCGGCCGTGGCTGGCGAGTGTTGGCGACCGCCAAGCGGGCAGTCGCGGTACGGGTGATACACCTCACCTTTACCGGCCTTGCGGCAGCGGTGGCACAGCGGCTTCGCCTTCATGCTGTCGCGGTCGAAGCCGACCGCGGGAGGGTTGCCTGCACCCACGCGAAACCCCCTCGGATGCTGCTTCCCTCGATACTGCGGCTGCGGCTGCTGTCCCCCGCCCGCACGGCCACCACGCACCAAGGCCTTCAAGGCCGCAATCTCCTCGAGGAGCACCGTGTACTCCGACGACGTGACCAGAGCGGAGGGCTTACCGTCCGTTCCCAGCACCTGCTTCTCACGTGCTGTCGCCCCCTCGTCCGACTGTGCCCATGCCTGGAAGATGGCCACGACGAGAGCCTGAAGCGAGCGGAGAGTGACCCCGCCGAGGTCACCCGCAAGCGGATAACGCACCTTCACCGCCGCGTAGAAGATCGGGTCGAGGCGGTTGTACAGTGAGAGCTTGCGGGTCTCGTCGGTGGGTCGCCAGTCAAGAGCGCGGTTATCCCGCACCAGACGTTGCTCACGAGCCAAGATCGGCTGCGGGTCAACGCCCGCGGGATAACGAAGAGCCGCGTGCTCCTGCTGGTGGCTCTCGCGTAGGGCTGCCGGTACGCTCCCCTTGATGATGTCGATGAGAGCCCGACGTCCATCTCGGTCAGCCGAAGAGTCCGTACCCCGAAGCCAGGTGTCAGCCACAGAGTTCCGCTCCACGACGAGGGCCAAGACGTCATAGAGGAGCCCATTAACCTTCTCTATAACCAGAGAGGTGGGGTCGTCGAGGTCAAAGGGGGCCAAGTCCAGCCCAGCGGACTCAAACTCGGTCCGAAGCTGCACCACCAACTCGGAGAGGCTGTCGGTGTCGTCGGTACCACGATAATGATGTTTCTTGGAACCAAGGATATCCTCGCGGATACCCTTGGCCCAAGCCCGATGTAAACGCCCCTTGTAGACCATGTCGACCGCGGCATGCTGGTCAACAAGGTGCTTCCGCTGTTCCGCAACGCGACAGCGGTGTCGCTGTTGCTGGAAGCAGCAGGGGGCACCACAGGCGGGGTGCTAGCGGTTGGGGTGTCTCGAACCGCATCTATAAGCCGTATCGAGGCGTCCAAGTCGGAATCCTTCAATAGGCGTTTGCGAGCTCGAGTAGATGTCGCCATACTTCTGAAAGCCAGAGAAAAGATGATGCGCGGCAGCACGTTTGGGTGTTGTGGCGGAAATGGAGTGAAGACGTAACGGCAGAACGTGCGGAGCGGCGAAAAGAGCGTGGGGCACTTGCAAATGTCGATGTGGTCGAAGGTGTCCGGAGCACCAGCCCAAAATACGTAAACCAGCGGGATCAGTGCAGGTAGAACAACGCAAATGAACATTGCCAAAACCGAGCAATAGCAACGCGCGGTGCCCATGACTCGCAGCCGCAAGAGACGTCTACCGTAAAGTCATCCCCAGATCCTAGTCGCACCCAAACGCGCAAGTGCGCACCACCTCTTCAAGCGGCTGCTTAGCCAATCATGGCCAAGATAGCAAGTGGAATAAAAGCGTGGACGGGGCCACGACCTACCGGAATATCCAAGTACACTAGATATCAGAAAGTCCCGTACTCGTGTGGATAAACTGTATAAGATAAATAAACCCTAAGCTAGATATACCCGGAACGGTCTCGGACGGTCTCGGAGTCTAGCCTACCTGTGACACAGCGTGTCACAGTACAGATCGGTCAGCAGTCCAGTGTTGGTCCTAGGGATGCATCAGGGCGACCGGGACTCCCGGTCAGTTTGCCTATCTAGTTGACATCAACTGTCAGAATGCAATGTAGACGATGGTGTTGCTCCAGCGATAGTGAAAAGGTATGGACAGTGTTCAGCAGTTACCAGCTGCATTGTGAACACTGTATACTGCCTTCGGGTCTGGAGATATTCTCCATCCAGCCCTTCAGCATGTGGTTTTATCCTGTTTACCTTAGCTATCGCCATCACTGACATCCAACACGCACATGTGTGTGTTGGATGGTATCTATATTTTTATCATACACGTGGTTGATATTATAGTTGATCATTTCACTTACTGAATCAGTGAATGTCAATATACATAATAGTGTCAGTGATTGTGCATTGTGCAGGTACTTGCCGATTTAGTACACTTAAGCAAATTGATAGTGATTTATCATACAAGATAATCTGTATACCACTGGACAGCATATAGCAAGTATGATGCATATCAATTTGGTTAGTAAGTTGTAATCCTGCACTTCTCATCATGATGGATGATGAGTTGATTGGTATATTTCACAAATGGCTCTGGTGTGTATTCCATCTTTGATCAACAGTAGAACAATTATTCCATCCCGAATCCTCCGTCAGGAATAACCGAGCTAATTACGGTCTTTATGACCAAGATTGGCACCTTATACCAAGTGGATTTCATTTATAGCCTATACTTGCACAACAGGTATGCTAAATGGTGTTTTGATGCAAAATCTAGCATGTATGTAATCATGTATGTATGATGTGCATGTTACAGTGTAGCACAGTTGTATTGCTGGATCAACCCCCGGCTCCATAGGGTACAAGCCTATGGTCGGTTAGGCGCGAACAGACAGTCATCAAATCGATCAACAGAACTAGATGATGATTTCAAGATAAGTCCTTACTTTTTAATCTTGCAATACTTCTATGTTACACTGTTGGTATATGCATGTATATGCCAACTGTTATCGTGATCAAGTTGGTATATGCATATGTGTGCATGTATGCCAAGTATTTGTGACCAAACTGATTATTATCACAGTGTGAATGGTGCACAAGTTACAGTATAATGGCAAGTTGCAGTATGTGATAGTGATGATGACCTGTGATTAGTGGCATAAGTATGTTAACTTGTCACTCACCGTCAGCATGTATTATAATAGTGGAATAGTGCTGCATGGTGTATACCACAGTAAGTGTGTGAAATGGTGATGACCTTGCACACTTTTATTGTATAGCATATGTGTGTATGCCGGTGATTGGTATAACACACATATCACTGCGCAGCATCATATGTTCATCTGATGTAAAACTGTGCGTCCGACTGCAAAGTATTGTATGTACATCTGCGAGTATTGAATGAACATCGTGATTGCATGCTATGTCTGCGCGTAACACATATTGTATGTCGCGCTGCATATAGATGCACCGCGGATCATGCGCCCTCAAATCGTGCGTCCCCTGCATAAGATGAAATCATCGCAGGTGCGCATCGCACTGACGAGCTAAAATCATCGTACGTGCGCGTCGTGATGAACGATTCGTGCGGATCATTTGCAAATAGCGAAATCATCATATGCGTGCGTAGCACTGAACGATTCGTGCGGATTATTAGCGAACATCGCTGTCGCCAATTTATTTCACACAGTATGTCGCTGTCGCCGGTGTATGTCGCATGGTATGAATGCGATCGCGCTGATAACGAAATTTCGTGCGTCCTGTCGCAGTTGATGTGAATCATACATACTGACGATCATTTTTCGTTCGCGCGTTTGTATCTCGCATACCGTACCAACCCTGCGAAATATTGACAGCATGCATGTGCGATCCGTACGCTCGTGCGCACATCTTGTCGCTATTATTTCACTGATGATATGTTGTAAGCTGCGAGTATAATCGCGCTGATGATGTTATTGCGCACTCCGCCGTTCGCTGACGATGTTGCAGCGAATGTTGTTGTACGCGTGTAGATATTCGATATATTATGTATATGTGCGAGCTCTGTCGCCGATATGTATGCGCGAAACCTGTCACACACACAGTATACAAAATCTATATACAAATATCTCAAGTCTGCTGCACACACACTTGTGTCCTCGTTCTTCGCCTGAGCGGAGATATACCACTGTCACGGTTCTATATGAACCTGAAAGACTACGCGGCTGCTATTGAACTGTAGCAAGCACGCAACAATATTTGGTGGGTATGAGTGCAGCGCTCTGGTGTCCAGAAGTGTCCGCTTGAGCACAATGCTCCTCATATTACCTCAATGCCCTCACGCGTCATACGCGTTACCACCATCGGGTTGTGAACCCGAGAGCATTGGGTGAACTAACCGTATCGGCTGGTCGAAATAGCCATTGATACTCGCATGCTGTTCAGTTCATGCTTGAAGCGAAGACGCGTCCTCTCAGAACAATTCGGTTCTTCAAGAACTTGTCTTGCTTCGTCATCTCGATGCCATACCTGGCCTCTCGATGACAGATGTCACTCACCTTAAGTGGATGACACACATTATGACTGTACATGTCATAGTCGACCGTACTGACAATACTCGACGACTGTATTGATAGGGAAACAGAAACTGTACCGCTAGACCAGAAGCCCGAAAAGGGTTGAGCCAGGCCGGGATCGAGCCCGTGACCTCTCGCATACCGGACGAGCGCTCTGCCGTTGAGCTACTCTGGCTATTGATGGCGATTCTGGCGCGGTACAGAGTACTGAATCCCCACCGTGCCACGTAGACGCCGAGGAGTGACACACGAAGGAACGCTATGTTTTCCCCCAATCTGCCGTTGTCGGTACCCCGCTGGACCCGCGGGGCACGCGGCTGGTCCCGCCGCGACTGTTGGGGGAAATAATTGCGTTCCTCGTGATGTATGTCATTATAACATATGACATGACATGACATGACATGGATGACAGGTATGACACGTATGACACATATGCCATCGGTCATATCCCTGACACAGTGAATGCCCAATTGCAAAGTGTTGTTTTGTTCTGCTGCAACGGTGTCACCTAACAGGGTGCCGAACGTCTTCGTAATATATTTAACAACTTGCCCTCCAATGCCGCACCCATATCTCAAACCCAAAATCCCTCACAACACCCCGCACTCAACCACAACAGAGATACACCGCCATTGTTTAGCACCCAGCAATACCCCCACGCCCCGCCAGCCCCTACATTGCCGCCCCTTGTTCATAATCGCGACAAACAGAGACAATACGTATTCGTATTCCGTAGGGACGCGCTGTGCACGGGTTCGCGACATCGTCGCATCAAGCAGAGTAAGTCGAGCCAGAAAGGAACTTCCTCGTGGGGCACCCTTAAGGTTTCAATATATCGTGGACCGCTTAATCAACGAACTTGCATAATAGCTGAATATCATATGTTGCACGCGGTAACAGTTTCATTTTTTTCAGTAACTATACAGTAAGCATACAAAACAGGCGTTTCCGCGGTTCGCGTAGGTTTTCTGGAAGGAAAAGGTGAAATTCAGGCCAAAACACGAAAAGAACTACTGTAGAGGTTACGAGCTGCTTTCCATTGCTTTCTGTCGAGAATCGCGCGATCGGCCGCGCAGCGGCCGAAGCTCGTAACCTCTGGCTTGCGAGAGTAACCATGATCCTTCATCTCCCCGTACTCCGGAACCGGAGTCTCTGAGCCGCGGCCGAAGCGATCGAGATTCGATTATTCGAGGTTTGTTACATTTTAGAAGCTCAGAGACTCCGGTCTTTTATGCCAAAACCAAGAAAACAGCCGTAAATCTCACTACCTTTTTTCAAGTCCTCTCTGCTGTTTATCTGGTGATAAAAATGCAGCGTGTGCAGCGTGATCATCCCCCCCGCCCATTTTGGAGAGCGCAATTATCCTACAAGACATGGTAGAGGCATATTTACTTTGGTTTTCGCCTCAATTCTGAACCTTTTCCCTACACGAAGTTGTAAAGAGCGCGACATCTTGGGTGAGCAAACGCCATCTCCCCACGTTCATTGCTTTTACTGTATCGTCCGGAAACGTGCGACGATGGGCGCAGATTTTACGTGCGCATCCTGAAAACACTTGAACAACTCACACTAGGTATCTAGCGTTGTATGTGGGACCGCCTTTCACGTTCCAGTTGGGGTTTGCTCACAGGGTTCGCAATAAACCGACACTTGCGAGCGTATGTAGAATCTCGACTACAGCTCGGTTGCGTCTGATGATGGGCGGTAATGAAAGGTGAAGATCCCCTCTACCACTTCCACAACTCATATCCTTGTTGTTAACCCTTAAGCCGGTATCTGGGTCAGATCTGACCCAGAAGCGATGGCAAAGTATATGCTGCTTGGGCAATTGCGGTTGCATACCTTGCATGATTTGTGCACTGGGTATTTGCACGTACACCGTTGTGTGCATATGTAAGCGAAGCGTACTTGTGCGGGGCACGTATGCATAATATATATCGCACGTACCCGCACGTATTTGTCGCGAATCAGTTGCACATTTGTACTTTTTTGCGTAATTTTATCTTGCAAAACATACAAACCGCGCCTAAACTGCAACGTTATACTTACCTACGGCTCATCTACAAGCACGCGTTGCATCATGGGCCATGTCCCGATCATTATGTAAGTGATTGGTGGCTATCATCATGGAATATGACCCATAGTATCGCAAAAATCACCACACGTGTCCCTTAAGTATGGAAAACATTCCTTAAGTATGGAAAACATTGTGAAATATATGTATTTTTAGTGTTTTTTTTTGGCATAAATCCACAGAAAACGATAGGCAGATGAACGCACATCGGTGCAAGTGAATCATCCTTGGAACGTATCATCAAGGTCGATGATTTAATTCCAAAATTGTGCAAAAATATGTCGAGCAGATGTCGACAACAATGACGATGAAATAAAATCGTGCCTGTAAAATCGAAAACATTCTAACCATGTGCGCATATAAGAGTGGATATATTCGACATATATCGACATGTAGTGTCGCAAATAGTTGGTAATATAGGTATGCAATAATTGGTAAAGCAAACGGGCATTTAGCGACTAAGCATACATCGCAAAAATCCATTATCACAACACATATAGAAAACCCTCGAATTCTAACCACCGGCTTAAGTGATGTAGGGGACCGTTTTTGACGTTCCAGTTGGGGTTTGCTTGCAGGGTTCGCTAGAAAACGAGATTTTTGAGCGTTAGCTAAATCTCGTATACAGCTTGATTGCGTCCGAGGATGGGCGCAAATGAAAGGTGACGAACCCCTCTACCACTTCCGCACCTCATACCCGTGATGTTCTTTGATGTAGGGGACCGTTTTTGACGTTCCAGTTGGGGTTTGCTCGCAGGGTTTGCTAGAAAACGAGACTTTTGAGCGTCCGCAAAATCTTGTATACCGCTCGGTTGCGTCTGAGGATGGGCGCAAATGAAAGGTGACAAACCCCTCTACCACTTCAGCACCTCATACCCGTGATGTTCTGTGATGTAGGGGACCGTTTTTGACGTTCCAGTTGGGGTTTGCTCGCAGGGTTCGCTAGAAAACGAGATTTTTGAGCGTTCGCAAAATCTAGTATACAGCTCGGTTGCGTCCGAGGATGGGCGCAAATGAAAGGTGACGAACCCTTCTACCACTTCAGCACCTCATACCCGTGATGTTCTGTGATGTAGGGGATCGTTTTTGACGTTCCAGTTGGGGTTTGCTCGCAGGGTTTGCTAGAAAACGAGACTTTTGAGCGTCCGCAAAATCTTGTATACAGCTCGGTTGCGGCTGATGATGGGCGCTAATGAAAGGTGACGAACCCCTCTACCACTTCCGCAACTCATACCCGTGATGTTCTGTGATGTAGGGGACCGTTTTTGACGTTACGGTTGGGGTTTGCTCGCAGGGTTTGCTAGCATCCGACATTTATGAGCGTCCGCAGATTCTCGACTACAGCTTAGTTGCGTCTGATGATGGGCGGGGATGAAAGGTAATAACCCCCTCTACCACTTCCGCACCTCATATTGGTGATGTTCAGTGATGTAGGGGACCGTTTTTTACGTTCCTGTGGGGGTTTTCTCGCACGGATCCATGAGTACAATGGTGACATTATTTTGGCATTGTGTATTGGCAAGATTATTTAATGGATTTTCTACCGAAGTGGTTTCCATATTATACTTAAGCTCTATTGCGCTATAACGGCGGCAAACCCTCGAAGGTCAGTACTCTCCGTGTATTAACTCAGGCATAAATGATGTCACCATCAGACTTTCACATGAAAGCCATAATTTCTTCACTGATAGAAGTCCCTTCCTGGATCTAGTCTGCACAAAATATTGTCCATATTTCGTTCATGAAAATATACCGATCAGTTGCACTGTGATGTGTTGGCGAGTGCCGCACTCAGTATGCATAATGTGGCGCTCGCACCAAAATATAAATGTTCCGAAGCGAGTTGCGCTGTGAAGTGTTGGCGAGTGCCGCACTCACTGTGTCATCACTATAGTTAATGAGCATTCCCTAACCTATTGTTTTGTTGTGGCTACGTTTTTGTCATATAGTACTGTCTTTGTGTATTATAAGTTACTCTCACATAAATGATGTCATCATCCCTGCAAATGTATGTCATAGTTTCTTGACCCATGTAAGTCCCTTCTTGCGTCTAGTCTGCACAACACAGTTTCATATTTCGTTCACAAAAATATACCGAAATAGTGAGGTGAAACTAGAAAAGTAATGAGCCTCTACATCTTGCACACATAGTACTCTCTGCGTATTATTAAGTCTCACATAAACGATGTCATCTTCCCTGCAAACGTATGTCATAATTTCTTGACGCATGAAAATCCCTTCTTGCGTCTAGTCCGCACAAAATAACAAAATAGTATTCATATTTCGTTCACCAAAATATAAAAGTTCCGAAGCCAGTTGCACTGCGGTGATGTGTTGGCGAGTGCCGCACTCACAGTATGCATAGTGTGGTGCACGCACCAAAATATAAAATTTCCGAAGCAAGTTGCACTGTGTAGTGTTGGCGAGTGCCGCACTCACAGTATGCATAATGTGGCGCGCGCACCAAAATATAAAAGTTCCGAAGCGAGTTGCACTGTGTAGTGTTGGCGAGTGCCGCACTCACAGTATGCATAATATGGTGCGCACACCAAAATATAAAAGTTCCGAAGCGAGTTGCACTGTGTAGTGTTGGCGAGTGCCGCACTCACAGAATGCATAATGTGGTGCTTGCGCCAAAATATAAAAGTGCCGAAGCTAGTTGCACTGTGATGTGTTGGCGAGTGCCGCACTCACAGTATGCATAATGTGGTGCGCGCACCAAAATATAAAAGTTCCGAAGCGAGTTGCACTGTGTTGTCATTCCCTAGTCACTCTAAGTTTGCTGGATTTTTGCATGTGGCGGCGCCGAATGCTAGAGAGCGTGAGATGACATCAGAGACCAGAGCTCGCGATATGCATGGAGTCGGTCCGAAGACAGAGGTGGCTTTGGAGAAGTTGCAGATATTCACCATTGGGCAGTTAGCAGAACTCACAGATGAACACATCGCGCAGTGTGAAGCTACGAGACTTCAGGAGGGCTTGTCGGCGCGGGTTGGCTTGATGCGACTGCGTCAAATGGCGCGGGATATGTTAGCTAGTGGGGTGCCCGATATTCATCCTGAGAGTGATGAAGACAATGATTCGGATGAGGATGTTGATGATCACATCATGATCCTGCGTGGCGATGATGATGTCGATGCTAGATAACTACGACAGGTTAGTACATCAAAATCATCAATAATGCAAATCGTAATTGTGTATTCAACTCGTAGGTGTGAGATTGATGCTCGCGCCAAAATCGAAAAGTTCCAGAGTATGGGCGGGCAATGTGTCGTAATGGCGAGTGAGTGATAGGTAGTGAGCGCATGGTGCACGCATGAAAATAAGAAATTCGGGTGTGTGGGCGATGTGAAGTAAGCATTAACATGAGCCAACCAATTGAGCGATGTGCGGGAGTGTGGGAATGCGGTGTGTGCAGAGTGAAGTGCATAATCGTACACTGTGGCCGGCAAGTATCCGTAGTTGCCAATCGCAAACCAACGGATCTTTGGGAATACTGAGTTTCGGAATCAGCAATTGGCTATTTGTGAGAGCATGCTTGATGGTAATGATGTTTTTGTCATTATGCCGACTGGGGGTGGCAAGAGTTTATGTTTCCAGCTACCTAGTGTTTTGCAGCGTGGCATGACCATAGTGATCGGGCCTCTACTATCTCTCATGCACGATCAAGTAGTAAGATGTCGTGAAAAAAATGTTACTGCGATTATTTTTCATGGCGATCTGTTAAGTGATGAGAAGACACTTGTGTGCCACGCCATTAGTCAAAATATGGTGAATTTGTTGTACGTTACTCCGGAGGCACTCGGGAGCGATGGCATGTTGCCACCGATACTCCAAAAAATGTATCAAGCAGGGCATATAGCTCGCTTTGTGGTTGATGAAGCACACTGTGTTAGTCAAATGGGCCACGACTTTCGACCGGCGTACATCACACTTGGTAATTTGAAGATAGAATTTCCAGATGTTCCGATCGCAGCTTTCACGGGGACCGCAACGCATGAGACAGAAGCTGATGTCAAGGAGATTTTGAGGTTGTCAAAATACGCAAAGGTTTTTAGGTCTAGCAGTCGCAGAGTGAACCTGGACATTAATGTGATCATCGGCAAAATAGATCCGAAACCAAGCGTTGGTGGAAGTCAGGTGGTGAAAGAAGAGGCGGAACAAGCTGGATGCGAGCAAATTCGGAAGTTTGTAGCGGAACAAGATGCGAGGTCAGGTGGAGATACCCGGCCGATAGGTATTGTGTATTGTCTCGTGCGCAGAGATTGTGAGAAGCTAGCTGCATGGTTAAGACAAAATGGAATGCGAGCAGAACATTATCACGCTGGAGTTAAATTGACAGAACGTGCAGCCGTGTATGATAGATGGATGCGAGGGGAGACAACCATCGTTGTGGCAACGAATGCTTTTGGAATGGGAGTGGACAAAGCGGATGTCAGATGGGTTGTTCACAACACAATGCCTCAAACTATCGAGAGTTATGTGCAAGAGATTGGCAGGGCAGGTCGAGATCTATTGGATGCCACCTGCTTGTTACTATATGATCCGAAGGATGTGATACGGATTCGAACAAAGTTGCACACAGAAAAACATAAAGTAAGTTCGCAACGGCAAAAGCTTTTAGTAGAAGTGGAAAGCTTTTGTAAAACGGTTGATGTATGTAGACACAAGCTTCTGATGGTTCATTTTGGCGAGAAAAATGATATGCAAACATGTAATTTGAAATGCGATAATTGCAGGGCACAACCAAAGGGTATCAAGACGAAGAAGCGGCGGAGTGACATTCCAAAGGCTAGTGAAGGACAAGGTGGAAAGTACCGTAATACACGGCGTAGACAAAGTGCCTAGATGAGATCATAAGTAATCTCCAAGCGATTGATATATACATGTGAGAGCGGACCCTTACTTCATTTATATAATGACATTGATAGGGTGGGAATGGCATCACTTTCAATAATATTGTTGTCTTATAACGGTTCCTTGACAAAAACTATTTTGCTTTGCGATTTGAATGGTTGAAAATAAGTGAGTATCGCAAAAGTTGTGTTAATTTGTATCAATTATTCTTGACCACAGTTTTTTTCTGCTGGTTTCTCTGTAATTCTGCGACTTTCATGGCCAATAAAAGGGAAAGTAAAGCACGAATCCAAAAAGTAACACTTGTGTATACCTTAGAATACATGTCTAAAGGAACCCTGATTTTTTTAGGCCATTTGAACAACCTTTTTTCGGGGCGTGACATAAAAGTCTTCGGACTCCATGACAGTTACAAACCCTAAGTCATAACATCTAAATTTAACCGATCCGAAGGCTCTGGCCCCAGAGTAATTAGCAATTAGGGTCACGCGACCTCCGCTTCAACTTCAACATTCTGTAGAGACTTTTCAAAACCACGGGAGGACCAATACTGGCATTTGGATGGTGATTTTTTCGCTGAAGTGTTATGTAATGCTTTGGCGCTCTTCCTCCCCATTTTGTTGCTTCCCTTAAGTCATTAACATTAAGTCAATCCTTATGCTCAGGGTGGTATTCGATAACTAGAGTCCGCTTGAGATTTCGGTCGAGCAGCCGTGATGCCGGTTGCTGGGCTCGGTTCTAAGTTACATGCAACCGAAGATGAAACAGTGTAGAAGTTGTGGTGAGAAACCCTATTGCAGTCTACAGGTGCAAATCGTTCACGTATGTAAAGCTTCGTTCTAGGACTCGGAGTTCCGCTTAAGCCATGCTGGCTGTAAGTGCTGCCACGCATCACACGCAAAGAGACTACTCCGCCGGACAGGCCCATCGAATTCTGACGGCAGTTTCAGAAATGGCCTCTCAAACTTGTGCATGAATTCAATAGCGATTCTATTCTACAAAACGTCTGACTCTAGTAAACGCCTAAAACAAAACCGAGCTCAAGCCATTAAATCGGCGTGCTGGTCTCTCGGGACGAATGTTCCTTCTGAAACAAGTTGTATTCTTATTAGTCGCGACGATCCCCTCAACCCGAAGCCAAAGCTGGTATTACTTGTCAAGTATCACTTCGAGTAGGTGAATCACTCATGCTCCATCCCTTACTTGCTTTTATCTCCATCTGCGCAGCCAGTTTGGCAGTTTGGTTTGAAGCAGCTTTCGGATGCTAATCAGACCAAACGGCTTGCAGATTACTCGATGTTTCATTTGCAAACAGGTTTGTACCCTTCACACGCAACTTTCCTTTTCTGCACGGCCGGCCGTTTTGGGACTGATGTTTCACAGCACGTGGATGTCACGCTGGCTCCTTTCTACGGAGGTAGATTTGAAACCCAGGTCCTGTGCATATGCGGGTACAATTTCTCTAGCGATTTACAATTCACATAGAGCTGCCTTCTCTCGCTTCATTCTGACCGACCAGTCTAAATAGGATGGTGTCAATGTCGCGGCTCTCGGGGCGGCACTGCGCCCGCATGGACGACTGGTTGGGCATTTCAGCATACTTTAAAAGCCCTTAACAGGCGCTTCACCGCCCTCCCCGCGCAGCTCTCTTGGATGGGCGGTTGGCGTAGCAAACACAGTGATTCGCTCCTCCGACGGAGCGGAGTCCTGGCACGAGCTGCAGACGGGCGTGGTCAGCACCACCGTCTGGAATAGCGTCAGGTGGCCCGTCGCGCCTTCGCCTACAATACCCGTGATTCTTCAGGTTAGTCCAGCACGACTTGTCAGGCATCAAGAACAGCTTACGAGGCTGGACGTGGGCACCCGACTCGCGAGACCCACTAGGCGTGTCGCGCCGGGCGCGCGCAGTGAGACCTCTGCCGCGCATTTTAACATCGCAAATGCGTTAGCAGTGCAAAGATTATCTTCCAACCATACCATGATTACGCTGTGACGGTTTGGATCCGCAGTTTCGCGGATGCAAGCACGGGATGGTTGGTCTCCTCGAGCGGCCACATTGTTGTGACTTTCGACGGCGGGAACAAATGGAACCTCCAACACGCGGATTCCGCCGCCCCACTCACGCGAGTGCTGGTGAGCGCCCTCCGCCTCTAACTGCCATGCGCTACCTACAGCTGGTCCGCACCGGCATCGTCACAGCGCTACCTACAGCTTGTCCGCGCCGATATCGTCACAGCGCTACCTACAGCTGGTCCGCGCCGGCATCGTCACAGCGCTACCTACAGCTGGTCCGCGCCGGCATCGTCGCAGCGCTACCTACAGCTGGTCCGCGCCGGCATCGTCACAGCGCTACCTACAGCTGGTCCGCGCCGGCATCGTCACGGCGCTACCTACAGCTGGTCCACGCCGGCATCGTCACGGCGCTACCTACAGCTGGTCCGCGCCGGCATCGTCACAGCGCTACCTACAGCTTGTCCGCGCCGGCATCGTCGCAGCGCTACCTACAGCTTGTCCGCGCCGGCATCGTCACAGCGCTACCTACAGCTGGTCCGCGCCGGCATCGTCACGGCGCTACCTACAGCTGGTCCGCGCCGGCATCGTCACGGCGCTACCTACAGCTGGTCCGCGCCGGCATCGTCACAGCGCTACCTACAGCTGGTCCGCGCCGGCATCGTCACAGCCCTACCTACAGCTGGTCCGCGCCGGCATCGTCACAGCGCTACCTACAGCTGGTCCGCGCCGGCATCGTCACGGCGCTACCTACAGCTGGTCCACGCCGGCATCGTCACGGCGCTACCTACAGCTGGTCCGCGCCGGCATCGTCACAGCGCTACCTACAGCTTGTCCGCGCCGGCATCGTCGCAGCGCTACCTACAGCTTGTCCGCGCCGGCATCGTCACAGCGCTACCTACAGCTGGTCCGCGCCGGCATCGTCACGGCGCTACCTACAGCTGGTCCGCGCCGGCATCGTCACGGCGCTACCTACAGCTGGTCCGCGCCGGCATCGTCACAGCGCTACCTACAGCTGGTCCGCGCCGGCATCGTCACAGCGCTACCTACAGCTGGTCCGCGCCGGCATCGTCACAGCGCTACCTACAGCTTGTCCGCGCCGGCATCGTCACAGCGCTACCTACAGCTGGTCCGCGCCGCATCGTCACAGCGCACTCGCTGGTCCGCGCCGGCATCGTTACAGCGCTACCTACAGCTTGTCCGCGCCGGCATCGTCACAGCGCTACCTACAGCTGGTCCGCGCCGGCATCGTCACAGCGCTACCTACAGCTGGTCCGCGCCGGCATCGTCACAGCGCTACCTACAGCTGGTCAGCGCCGGCATCGTCACAGCGCTACCTACAGCTGGTCCGCGCCGGCATCGTCACAGCGCTACCTACAGTTTGTCCGCGCTGTTATCGTCACAGCGCTAGCTACAGCTTGTCCGCGCCGATATCGTCACCGCCCTACCCACAGCTGTCTGCGCCGCAGTTCTCCTGCCGCAAGCTCGAGGAGGATGCCGTGAGCTGACGTGGCGGCGCATGGTGGCGTGAGGCAGGCCTGGAGCGATACCATAGCGTTTGCGGTTGGGTATTATGGAACAGTGTTAAAGACGATCGATAGCGGGTCCACCTGGGCCGCCCCGTCCGCCGCACCCACCGGGCAGAACCTCCACGGCCTCTCCTTTCCAACCTCCGACGTGGGCTGGGCAGTGGGGGAGTACGGCACCATCCTTCGCACGCTCGATGGGGGTGCCACGTGGACCCTCCAGTTCTCCGACACAGGCTTCACCGGCATCCCCCAGCCCTTCCCCCTACCATCCTTTTTCGTGCCACTGCTTACTGCCTCACGCGCGCTTTGGCTCTTGATCGGTTCCCTCGCTGACCAGTAGCTTGCTGTGACGAGCCTTGTCCAGGCAAGGCCTCGGTGGAGCATCGCATCCTCACCCGAGGGGCGATGGCACACACAGGCACACTTGAGGCCATCGCGGTTGTTGCCACGCCAACAGCGTGGTACGGATGGACGGTGGGGAGCGAGGGTGTGGTGCTGCATACGGATGACGGAGTGACGTGGCAAGCGCAGAGTGGCTGCAACGACCCATATTCACACTACGATCTGGCAATGTACGGGACTGCGGTATTCATTGTGGGGCAAGCTTATGGCATCTGCTACACCTTGGACGGAGGTGGAACCGCTTTGCAGCCCGCCGCATTTCCACGCAACTCGATCCCTGCGATGCTCGTCTCTTTCAACCTGTGCTGCGCGATGCTTTCCTCCCTCAACTTGTGCTCGCCGGCGCTATACCCCCACAGCCTGCACCGCCAGATGCTGCCTTCGACACTGCCATGCGCTCTGCACTCAGCTCGAGCAAGGTGCAAAGCTGCGCCGGGTAGGCTGGGCGCTTCGATGCATACCACACAAGCACAACAAAGAGTCGTTGCGAGCTTCACTTTCACCCGAGAAAAGGGTCCCTTCCCCGCTCTGTGAAGAAGACAGTGGTATCGTAAACTCATCGATCCCTGCAGCGTTCTCTCACGTTTCGGCTGATCGAAGTCGCCCTTGAAGAGCGGAGTCCTCCAGCCCGATAGGAGACTTGCGTTTTAGGTTGTTGTTTTGGGCACTGAAGCGAATGTATACATGCATTTACATATTCGCATTTTATGGTGGACTTGACCCTAGGCCAGAAGGTGGCGATGAACGATCGGATGTCTTTTTCGTCTTCTGTCGATGAAGCAGTCTGTGCTTCCGATGCACTGAGGCACTGGGGCACATCCCTATCCCAGGGATTACCTTTGCTGTCGAGGAGGCTCCGGCTTATGGCCAGGCGGTGTACGCTGTGGATTGGCTGGACGTCGATGGGGAGGACTTGATAGGAGTCGGCGAATCAGGCCAGATAGTCGCCTACAGGTGCATGCCCTCCTGCAATCACAGTCGAAACTCCTCTGATTTCGCGGTTATCAACCCGCACTATTGCAAAATTTGCGGCGATTCTGGGTCTGGCTGACCGTGTGCGCAGCCTGACGCGCTTCGGAAACGTGGGCACTCGTATTCGAGGCAGTTAAGAGATTGCATCTTGGGGCCTGAGTTCCCTGGTACGGGGGGCTAAGGGTCTTCATTGTGGGGCCTCTGCGTCCGGAAGCTTATGTGGTGAAAAGTTAGCATGATCCTTCGGCCTATCGTATTTGTGAATTGCGTATAATTCACTGATCAAAATATATGGCAATTTCGGCAACAACGCACATGAAAAAGAGAATAAAAGGCATTTGCTTGCGCAGCTTTTTCCGTGTTTTTTTTAATATTTTAGTTGCTCCGAAAGAGTCGCCGAGCTGCCTTTCATCTGAATGGACTTTCCCCTTGCAACAGCAGCCACACTTCTGAGGCACGAGGTAATAGATCCGGCATTCGTACGATCATCGAATGCGTTTGTGAGGTTTGCGCTTGCGTGCATGCCAAGCTTGCGCGGGCGATTCTGACAATCCTCGCCAGCACACTTGGGGCGATGCTTCGTATGTGGTTTTCAAGACAAGTCCCCCGTTAGGCGTGCTGCAAAGAACCTTCAGCGGGTGAAGGGCTCACCTATGTGCGTGAGCACCTTTGGAAGGAACGGATCATCGGGGCCCCGAACATACGAGTGCCAAATGGCGATCATCTGCTCGGAGTTAATTGCACGACCGCATGTGGAATCACGTATGGTTACCGTCATGTCCACTCTGTCAGAGATTCTGAATGATCATTCTCAGGCTTTATCCATGCTGCGGTGTCATGCTGTGGTGTCCTGCACGCCACCGGATGCACGCGCAGGGAGTGCATCTACATGGTGCCATTCTATGGCACTCGCTTCTTGCTTGCCATGAATCTGATGGTTGCTGGGGTCTGGGTCGAAGCTGCGTATTTCGTCATGCATGCATGTAACGCTTGCTGAGGTGCGGCATATGCTGCCTGCCTGCCGTGTAGTTAAAATTTGCTAAAGTGTCGGCGGATACCTTCACAGAGGTAGCCCTCCGCCTGCATCCCCCCCACGCCCATCCGCGCCACCGTCCCCTTTTCCTCCATCCCCATCCCCTCCCCCACCTCCAAGCCCTCCGCCCACCTCTCCAACACCACCGAGTCCCCACACCTCCTCCCCGTCTCTTTGCCAGTCCCCCCTCCACCCGGCCCCACGAGCCGGCATTGCACGCGTTGGAGTTCGATGGTGGACGATTGCTTGCTCACCTCGGGTCATAGATGGCACTGGCATCTCGGTGTGGGTATGGAAGGACCCCACCCAGGCGACAAGTGACCCGGTGTATTTGCTAGACGCCCGGCACGGCATCCTTGAAGGCCACTTTGCCAGCACGTGCGTGCTCCCATCGACCCGCGCCCCTTCCCCCTTCCCCTTCTCTCTGCCCAATACCCAGCTTTTTGGAATGAGAAGGCAAGGCTCTTAATCCCTTTGAGATTTCCAACAATTTCGGCCTCAAATCTCTGAATGTCAAGTGGCATTTATGCCCTCAGATCTCTGAACCTCAAGTGGCATTTGTGCCCTCAGATCTCTGAATGTCAAATGACATTTGTGGCCTCAGATCTCTGAATGTCAAGTGGCATTTGTGGCCTCAGATCTCTGAATCTCAAGTGGCATTTGTGGCCTCAGATCTCTGAATATCAAGTGGCATTTATGCCCTCAGATCTCTGAATGCCAAGTGGTATTTGGCCTCAGATCTCTGAATTTCAAGTGGCATTTGTGGCCTCAGATCTCTGAATAAGTGGCATTTATGCCCTCAGATCTCTGAATGCCAAGTGGCATTTGTGCCCTAAGATCTCTGAATGTCAAGTGGCATTTGTGCCCTCAGATCTCTGAATGTCAAGTGGCATTTATGCCCTCAGATCTCTGAATATCAAGTGGCATTTGTGCCCTCAGATCTCTGAATGCCAAGTGGCATTTGTGACCTCAGATCTCTGAATGTCAAATTGCATTTGTGCCCTCAGATCTCTGAATGACAAATGGCATTTGTGGCTTGCTCTCATTAGTCCGGCAATCGCTGTGAACGTATCTGGGCCTCTGAAAGCCGACAAGTACGGGTTGCTCGACCTGCTGCCTTCACATTCCTAGGGTCAAGATGTGCTACAGCGGCTGGCTGAGGCAGGCGAGCACGACTGAGTGGCAATGGGCGATGAGCGAAGGTGTCAATTGAGGTGGGAGACAAACAAGATTAGTGGAGGTCGGCAACGCGTGTGGCTGCGGTGGTTTTCAGGCAATGTTGTTGTATCACGCGAGTTTGTAGTTCAATGTGGATGACTGGCCGATGATCCATCGAATGTCAACGATCTGTCGGTTCCCGTCCACTGCTGCACCTTCCGAGACATGGAGGAGGCCTCTGTTGCTCACCGCTCCTCGCTTGAGGTGCTGCGTGGGAAGCACACAGGTTTGTGGGTACCAGCTGGATGAACATGTACGTCGATGGTGAGCTGCAGAGCGCGGTGGAATGGGATCGCTTCTCAAGTGGCGCCTGGGCGTTTGTGCATCTGGAGACAAGTGGCGCCTTCAGTGACGATCTGACGCTCATGGCGCGCTACTCCCGGAATGCCGGTTTCATGAAGGTGCCCCGGAATCTCCCTGCGCGCTCTGCATTCGATCTAACGTTCATGGCGCGCTCTGCATTCGATCTAACGCTCATGGCGAGCTCCTCCCGAAATTGTGGAACTATGAAGATCTACCGACCTATACCCACTCTCTGTGCATTCAATCCAATCGCCATGGCGAGCTACTCCCGGGATGGCAGCAACATGCATGTGCATCGCCCTCTCCGCGCCTCCGATGCTCTCGGAGCGAAGACGCGGCTGTTATAGGGATACACTGAAGTTGCTCGGGGCGGAGTCGGGCCACCTGTCTCCTATGTGGTACAGATTGACAGCCGAGGGTACTCCTGAAGGGGCTGCCTGAGGATGCGTGATGACCGTTGATACTGAACTGCAGTAAGCGGCTGTTGGCGCCCGATGTGCCCTTTGTTTCTGCAAGCTGCACGCTGCGCACCCTGGATGACACAGATCGGATGGCACAGATCGGATGGCACAGATCGGATGGCACAGATCGGATGGCACAGATCGGATGGCGGGGCCGACTTACAACGGGCGTGTGGCGACTGGGGCAACAGGGCCGTCTGGCGGAGCTGCTGATCTGGAGGAACCTCCTGAGAGAGAGTGAGGTGGCCATCATAGCATCCTCGGGTCCGATGCCCTCCATGTTTTGAGTTCCAAACATACCAAAGACGAACATCTGGGAGATGATCTCACTGATTGCTCCTTTTCTGAGCTTCATTTCACCCTTTTGCGATCAAAGGCAGTGCGGAACATTTCTTCCGAGTATACCAGGGATCCCAGTGTAGCCAATTGGTCAAAGATTCGTGTCACTCACGAATGGTGCATTCCTATTGGCTCTTCACCGGCGGCTCCGCTGCGCAGCGCACTGCGATGGAATCCTATTGGCTCTTGAACTTGGCTCTGCGGCGCGGTGCAACCTTGTGATTGTATTGGTTGAGTTGTGGCGATGTGGCATCGGGCGGCTTTGCGATGACATTGGTTGTGTGACAGTGGCTTTCCTGCCCGGGAGTGCCATACATCCTTACGGCTTGAAGTAGGATTCCGGAGCAGGCTTCGACCTTGCGATGCCGAACAACGAGCTGATCGACAAATTTGCTTTGGAAGAAGGCTCCGGGGACCTGCTCCGCGCGACGCTGAGCAATGACATGTACGCGTACACGTTTGGAGCCCCTGCATGGTCCAGGCTTGAGCCCAATCTCACCATTGGATACTTCATTGTGTTTGGTTCCTCCACCGCCAAGCCCACCGCCACCTTCCCGGGCCATCCCCTCCTCCGCCTCCATCCCCTCCTCCCCATCACCACCACTGTCCCCCCCTTCCCTCCCCCGCCACCACCTTCGCGCTCCTGTCTCCCCCCACCTCAACCCTTGCACCCTCCATCCCCTCCGCCCCCTGTCACCTCCACCTCTACCCCTTCCGCCTCCATCACCCTCACCTCCCCCTGTGTCCTTCCCCTCTCTGCCCCCAACCCGCCCTTATTTCCAAGCACTCCACCTCCTCGTCCATCTCCACCACCGCCCGTGCCGCCTATGCCGCCCATGCCACCCCCGGTTCCATCGCCTCCTTGGCCATCACCGCCACTGCCATCTCCTCCTCCACCTCCCCCGCGGCCGCCACCACCCAAGCCGCCTCCTCCTCGGCCTCGCAGCACTGCGACTTTTTCAGCAGGGATGGCGGCGGCATCCGTTGAAAGCGAGGACGAAGAAGAATACCAAGGAGACAATGATGCTGATGGAGGCGGTTCCTCTAGCGGCCGACTTGAAGAATGGGCGCAGTGGCTGATTGCCGCTTGCGCTGTGAGCGTTCTCTCTGCGGGAACGCTCTTCTTCCTATACCGCACAGGGGCACTCTCATTCGCCACCTCTACGAGGTGCGCCTTGCAAGCACCCATTCCGTCCAACGTACGATTTGCCAGCATGTGATTCGTCGATGCCATGCTATACTTTGCCAGCATGCAAAACGTCGTGAGTTTCTGAAACCTATCTTGCTGAGCATGGCAGATGATTTAATACTGTGGGCTGCACTTTGAACTAAGCGCCCTTGTTCCAGAGGATGCCCCCCCATCCCCCCCCGGTCTCGCCATGAGTCCTCTCGGGGTGAATTCCATATTTCTTTTGTATTCTAGTCCAACCTTAGGGATCAAACATTTTGAGTAGCATCTTTCGGGCTCGCCCGATATCTGTCATACCGTAAGGCATGCCCACGTGTTGCCTTTCAAGTCAAGCGAAGGCGCATCTCAGAATGAGTGCTCAATTCCCACGACGATGTTCGGTCATTCCGGCAAGTGAGAAGGCAGGATGCATCATCTCACGGCTCAGGCACGCATTCGGAAGACGTGATCGCTAAGAGCGGACTCTCTTTCTCTCTCTCTCTCGATTGAGTGCATGAGAGTTGAATTTGTGAGAACTGTTTGCCAAAGAAAAATCTTGCAGGTTGGGAATCATACCGGGTAAGCATGTATGCGGCCTAGCACAGCGAATTGTAAGCTCACGTGGATGTCGATTGATCATATCAGCTCAACAAATGTTGAACACTTGATGTTAGAAAGTACGTCATTCACGGGATGATGTCTTGCGAGTTTAACTGTATTGTCGATTCTATGGGAACCACGGACTCAATGATCGTGCTCCTCTTGTCGAAGTGTTTCTGAGACTATCCATTAGCCTCATGTGCGTGCTTTTTCCCTTCAAAGTTTGGACTTCTCATTGGCAACGAATGTCACACGTCATCTAACATCGTGATTTGTTTGATACGATTGGCTTCAGGTCCCAAACTCCCCCTCCCGTCGAAGACCTGCGAGGCTCCACCGATCTTAGAAAAATCACGCAAACAAAGACATCCACCCCCCCTGACTCGACGACCACTGCACACGAAGCGGCTTCGCATCTTTTTGATGATGAAAGTAATGAGAATCATGGCGTGACTCCCGTCGCAACAGATCGTCCAGCAGTTTTCACAAGAAAGGAGCTAGAATGGCAATACAAATAAAATCGCTTACTTATCACCCAAGTGCTCACCAGATGTTAGTATGCTGCACGCGATGCATGCCATCGATGGAAACAATGTCGTAATCGTTAGCCTACGATGCTCAAATTTGAGTAACAAAATCCCTGGCAATAGCCCAGTAATAGGAAGGATTCGAGGATGATCCATTTGTGTGTATGTGCGTGTACAGTCTGAGTTAGTTGCTATCCATGGTAGATTGGAGCGATAACAGGACTTGGTCTGGTTGTGCTCCCCGTCGCCCACGTCCCCTATAACATGGCAATGCGACAATGCTAGTGGTGTGAACGAAGAGTGGGGGAAATCTCAGCGATGAACTGGTATGTGCTGCTTGTGGCACGCCTACCTGATTGAAGTACGGTACCATATGCTATAGCCGATGATGGGTTTAGCGAGTCGAACAAGCATGCAAGCAAACAAAATGAACAACATGCAGGATGCGGAGTGATACAGGGAATGACCAAGGACTGCTGAATAACTGACTAGCGTGGCTTTAATTTTTAATTCTAATTAAAAAGTTTAACCCTGCAATATATACTTAGCAGACCTACTCACGCCTTTATGGTCAGCCACATCTGGGGGGAACGAGCCCCTTGCTAAGTATAAGTAGTATGTACATGAGTGGTTATGTGATGATCGCATCACAACTGATTTACGACACTCACATGCGTACTCAAGCATGCTAGGCACTCTAGAGCACTTCGCTGCGACGCGACATATATTTTCTATCGTACTCGCTTGTGATCTGTGTTGTCGCAAACGCGTGCACATGATGGGACAAATGCTGCTAGTCCTGAGCAACCTCAACACTCGCACGTATATATCCAACATGTTCTTAACATACACATGAGTCGGTAATAATCCAGGCATACTCCAACATAGCACACGATCGTAGAGCTACAAAATTTTTGAAATTCTGATATTCTGAAAGCACGTGCCAAGCTCTTATATACAAGCCCAAATTTCTAACATCCCCCATCTGTAGCTGCTGCCTGCAGTAGCACAGACCTAAATGTGGGATTGTTCAGCATACTGAGTCGTATCCCCATCTGCCATGAACTTGCCCAAACTGAAGGTAAACATGCCAATGCCCTCACCTTCTCCACCTTGTAACATCTTGGCTCTCACCAAAAGATTCTTAAATACCAAGACCCACATACACCTGCGGCCAAGAGGTCCATGCTCCAAGTGTCCAATCACATGCAGGCGTCCAGCCTGACTTAGTCGCCTGAAGTACGCTGCTCTGCTCTCGGTCATGTCTGTCAAATAATAAGAGGGAACATGCACGCATGCTACCACCCGACTGGCCATGACGACTGCCAATGGAAATGTGATATCCAATGCGGCAAACCAAGGAGAGGTCACCACTGCGTCACAGACACCATACTTCTCCTTCCATATGCGATAGTTGCCTGGCTGAAGTGCATCACGCGCCTCAGACCAACCCAGCTGAGGGTTCCAGTCATTGTTCATAAATCTCAGCTGTGGCCACTGCTCCACCATCACCTCACGGATGACCTCAGTACCTGCCCATGGGTCCCACACGCCATCGATGGACTTCCAGTCCACCTCTGTCGCCAGGCGTCTCACCTCGGAAGGCACCGTAATGACAAGCTCAAGCCCCCACTGTAGCGCGCTGGCCTCGCGCACCTGGGCTCTGGTCATGTGCCTCAATTCTCCTCGCTTCTCAATCTCTTCTTCCGCCAAGGCAGGCACTAGAGGTGCATCCCTCAATTGCCTTGCCATCGCCTTCTGCTCCCGATATTTCTTGCTCAACACGGTGCGGTGTCCTTCATTCCAATGCCCAGGCATGAAGATTTCACATCATATCTACGGTGCAATGGCTAATGGTCCCAGTGACGACATCGAGTTCAAAGTCGTCCTCGACGGTATCGAGGCTCGAATTGTCTTGGCGGTATCGATGCCGTGCGGTATCGTCACTTATTTCATCTTTACGTGTTCGAGTTCGTGACATACTCGTTATCATCGGTTACGGTTTCTCGCGGCGTCGTGATGTTACTTATACCGTCGGTTTCGGTATCGTCATTGCATTTCCCTCGAACATTTCGAGTGAACTGCGGTTTTCGCCAGCTAAGGAAATATCACAGCACAGCAAATATTCATTTAACTTCTCAGCTTGAAGACTGGTCCGAACAGCGCAGAGGCACCAAATTCATAAGTGAGAGTGACGTGGGCTTAGAATTTGAGAGACCTTAGTCGCGTGTCACAAACACAGCAAAGACAGCAAGCGATAGATAAGAAGGGCACGAATTCTTGCTGACGGTGGCTTGGGCCTGGAGCCAATCCATGCCATCCTCGGTCCAACGGTCGCATTTTACACATCTGACGAGGTTACGAGGTAAAATTTTCGAAATTTCGTCGTTTTTTCCTACGAACCCGTCAAAACGACTCCTTGATATCGTGTTGATTTGTCCAGTTTCACGAGGGAAATTGTCCTTTGTATTCATGCTTTTTTTGTGGAAGGGTAGATGTCAGGAATGCATAAAATAGAGCAAAATTTTGTGCTCAGTTTGTTGCGTTTTAATACAAGCCGTACATTCAGTTTTTTTAATAAACAACACATAAAAATTGCGGTTTATTTATGCTTTACGCTTCAACCGAGACTGTTGGTACAAGTGGTCAAGGAAAATAGCCGGCTTACAACATAATTACAATGGACCAACCCAGCTCGGCAATTTCTGCACCCCAATACTAAAGCAGCAAAGCTGCCCCTTCTCGACTCACGCAACACTTTCCTAAGGGTATTCCTACACCTCAATACTAACGCAACAGAGTTGCCCCTTCTCGACTCGCGCAAAACTTTCCTAAGGCGATTCTTACGCCGCAATGCTAACGCGACATAGCTGCCCTAAGGCGATTATTACACCTCAATACTTGAACGCGTCAAAATTGCCCTTCTCGACTCGTAAGACTTTCCTAACGAGTTCCATATTCACACCATTCAAAAACCGCTACCGGGAAACTAGTGCTACAGCAAAAACTTGTTTGTACTTTACTCAGGCTCGAGACGTCTAGAGTCGCCCCTTCCTCGACTCGCGCAAAACTTTTAAATATCATAATAATATAATAATAATAATGTCAAGATATAATAATAATGATATATCGTATATATTATAATATGTTGTATGTTATGATAACAATACTAACACTACTATTAATCTTTTTAATTAATTTTTTAATAGTAATAATAGTAATAATACTAATAATACTAATAATTTTTGTCACCGTACTCCGTGTCCACTAGCAGAAAGGGAGACTTGCTGACGCGTGTCCACTGACCTTCGCTGCTTGGTCAAATAATTATCTAGATTTGAAATCAAAAAAAGCGGACACGGTACACGTCGCCAAGGCTTCATAGCCAAACCAAGTGCCGACGTCTTAAATGTGGTAGTTTTAGTGGGTAAGTTATGTATGTTTGAATTATGGTGTTTTAAGTGTGCGATTTCTCTTGCTTAAAAAACACGCGTTAAAAACATGCGCTTTGAGAGTTTGAGTGTCGGTAAAATACAACGGTATTTTTTCGTATGATGTTTTTACGTAAAGATCTTTGAAGCACAGATCTTGGTCCAAAGATCTTTGCGCAAATATAACCTTAAACATTAAAAAGCATTTGAAGCTGGCGCAAAGATCTTGAAGCTAGTAACTCGACTTTGCGCAAAGTTTACTTTAGGAATTAATGAGTACACGGAGCTTGCGCAAAGATTTCTTTACATCTTAAAGAGTAGTTCGAGCTTGCGCTAAGATTTTTGAAGCACAGATCTTTGCGCAAATATTACCTTAAACATTATTAAAAAGCATTTGAAGCTGGCGCAAAGATCTTGAAGCTAACTAGACTTTGCGCAAAGTTTACTTTAGCAATTAATGAGTACACGGAGCTTACGCAAAGATTTCTTTACAAATTAAAGAGTAGTTCGAGCTTGCGCAAAGATCTTTGAAGCAAAGATCTTTGCGCAAATATTACCTTAAACATTATTAAAAAGCATTTGAAGCTGGCGCAAAGATCTTGAAGCTAACTCGACTTTGCGCAAAGTTTACTTTAGCAATTAATGAGTACACGGAGCTTGCGCAAAGTTTTCTTTACAAATTAAAGAGTAGTTCTCAGAGCTTGCTCTAAGATCTTTGAAGCAAAGATCTTTGCGCAAATTTGCTAACTCAAACGTTGAAAAGCAGACGAAGCTTGCGCAAAGATCTTTGGAGCTAACTCGACTTTGCGCAAATATTTCTTTACAAATTAAAGAGTGTTCGAGCTTGCGCTAAGATCTCTGAAGCAAAGATCTTTGCGCAAATTTGCCAACTCAAACGTTGAAAAGCAGACATGCTTGCGCAAAGATCTTTGGAGCTAACTCGACTTTGCGCAAATATTTCTTTACAAATTAAAGAGGGGTTGAGCTTGCGCGAAGATCTTTGAAGCAGAGATCTTTGCGCAAATGCAAACTCTGAAAGCATTGAAAAGAAGACAAAGCTTTCGCAAAGATCTTTGGAGCGAATGTTTTAACATTAATGTCAGAAGTCTGAGTTTTGACATTAATGTCAAAACAGGCGGGATCATCTCTTTTTCCTAGCATTATTGCTGCTTTTGCTGAGTTTTGACATTAATGTCAAAACAGGCGGGATCAACTCTTTTTCCTCTTATTATTGCTGTTTTTGCTGAGTTTTGACATTAATGTCAAAACAGGCGGGATCAACTCTTTTTCCTAGCATTATTGCTGCTTTTGCTGAGTTTTGACATTAATGTCAAAACGGGCCGGATCAACTCTTTTTCCTAGCATTATTGCTGCTTTTGCTGAGTTTTGACATATGACATTGATGTCAAAACAGGTGGGATCAACTCTTATTCCTAGCATTTTTGCTGATTCTGCGTCGGAGTTTTGACATTATTGTCAAAACAGGCGGGATCAACTCTTTTTCCTAGCATTATTGCTGCTT
This sequence comes from Cymbomonas tetramitiformis, assembly GCA_001247695.2. Classification (NCBI taxonomy): domain Eukaryota; kingdom Viridiplantae; phylum Chlorophyta; class Pyramimonadophyceae; order Pyramimonadales; family Pyramimonadaceae; genus Cymbomonas; species Cymbomonas tetramitiformis. Next base: position 16,215 of record LGRX02026898.1, on the reverse strand, counting down.
TTGCTGAGTTTTGACATTAATGTCAAAACGGGCCGGATCAACTCTTTTTCCTAGCATTATTGCTGCTTTTGCTGAGTTTTGACATTAATGTCAAAACAGGCCGGATCAACTCTTTTTCCTAGCATTATTGCTGCTTTTGCTGAGTTTTGACATTAATGTCAAAACAGGCCGGATCAACTCTTTTTCCTAGCATTATTGCTGCTTTTGCTGAGTTTTGACATTAATGTCAAAACAGGCGGGATCAACTCTTTTTCCTAGAATGATCGCTGCTTTTGCTGAGTTTTGACATTAATGCCAGACACAAAAAAGTATGCGTGCTTTCCTCGAGAATAAGCACTTCTTTGCCTTTGCAGTTGAGAGACTTAAGAAGAGCAACTTTTTTACTTACTGTTTTGTAAACAATTATTTCTACCTAATTTTTACTCCTATTTTATGAGCAATTATTACTACATGATTTTTACTCACTATTTTATAAACAATTATTCCTACCTGAAACTCACCATTTATAAACAATTATTTCTCCCCGATTCATGTAGAAATATTTGTTTATAAAATAGCGAGTAAAAAGGTTGCTCTTCTTTTCGCTCTTCAAACTCGCTATTTTTTCTAAGTCTCTCAACGATTTGTAGAGCGGAAAGAAGAGCAACTTTTTTACTCACTATTTTGTAAACAATTATTTCTACCTAATTTTTACTCCCTATTTTATGAACAATTATTACTACATGATTTTTACTCACTATTTTATAAACAAATATTCCTACCTGAAACTCACCATTTATAAACAATTATTTCTCCCCGATTCATGCAGATATATTTGTTTATAAAATAGCGAGTAAAAAGGTTGCTCTTTTTTTCGCTCTTCAAACTCGCTATTTTTTCTAAGTCTCTCAACGATTTGTAGAGCGGAAAGAAGAGCAACTTTTTTACTCACTGTTTTGTAAACAATTATTTCTACCTAATTTTTACTCCCTATTTTATGAACAATTATTACTACATGATTTTTACTCACTATTTTATAAACAAATATTCCTACCTGAAACTCACCATTTATAAACAATTATTTCTCCCCGATTCATGCAGAAATATTTGTTTATAAAATAGCGAGTAAAAAGGTTGCTCTTCTTTTCGCTCTTCAAACTCGCTATTTTTTCTAAGTCTCTCAACGATTTGTAGAGCGGAAAGAAGAGCAACTTTTTTACTCACTATTTTGTAAACAATTATTTCTGCCTAATTTTTACTCCCTATTTTATGAACAATTATTACTACATGATTTTTACTCACTATTTCATAAACAATTTTTTCTACCTGAAACTCACTACCAAAGGGGCAGCTTTGCTGCGTTAGTATTGAGGTGCAGAAATTACCAAACTCGGTTTGTCCATTGTTAGTATGTTGTAACTAAGAGTCTTGATGGTGCAGGCATCGGTTTGCCTTAAACAAGTGGTATCTTTCACCTAGGAAAGTCATAAAATACTCAAACTGAAAAAAATATCAAGGGTGTGTCACAAAATACTTTTTTCGAGAAACGTATACAATAAAATCATGCAAAATTTAAGGCCGTTTTAACTGATTGTATTCATGGGTCCTTCACAGTGGTGGCAATATTAAACTACGTATAGTTTTGAAAAACTCGGGTCCTCGTAACCTCGTAACCTCGTCAGTTTTGAAAGCTGCAACGGTCGCATACACTGATGCCTTCGGTTTCCACGGCATCGGTTTCATGGCCGATATCGAAACCCGATTTGAATCGACGGTTGCGGTATCGTCATGGAAATTCACGCATCGATTACGGTTTTACCCGGGGGCGCTGCCCAATTTCAACCGACGGTGACGGTGTCACACGGTATCGCATTTTTTCTAGAGCCGACGGTATCGAGTGCGTCGCCTGAAAATTAACCGTACGTCGGTATACGGTTTCAACCGAACTCGATGTGGTCACTGAATGGTCCACACTATCCGGTGGCCACGTCCACATTGGTCGTGGCCATGAGATGGTTTTCGCGATCCCTGCGACATTCGATCCACGCCCCATCGAAGAATGCAACAAGGTTGCATCGGCATGCGACCTCAGGTCGGACCTCAGGTCGGACCGACGAGATTCCCGCAAGGCACCGGGGTCTGAAATTTCAACCAATCACACGCGTGCTTGAAAATATGCACCAATGTTCGTGCTGCGATGCTTTGACCTGGCAGGCGAATTTGGAGATGGTCATTACAAGATTTAATGGCATTAAATGTTTAAACCTCAAAATAATGACGCTGTCATCGTCGCAGCGACGAATTTGTATGCCGCCAGCGCGAATGCGTGACGATGAAGACGGACAAGTTTGACGGCGCGGGCAGTCCGCTCGTGCGCCAGTGCTGCGCCAGTGGTTTTTAATACAGAATTATGCCGTTCTGTACAGTTTATGTCGGTTTGTACAGTGCTTAACAGTGGTGGTCCCATGTCTACACAAGTCAAGCACACCGTCGCCTCACTTGGATCAGCATTTCGGCGTTCATCTGCCCAGTCCGACGAGATCTACGAGAATTACGTCACGAAGGAGGAACTCAGCGACATCAACCAACTCAACGAGACCATCATCAACGACTTAATCAAAGTACGAGACGAGTGCGTCAACGCCACCTTACTGGCTCGCACTGTGGCGAGTAGAACTACTTCATCTTCGACGCCATCTTCAGTCGTAATTACTTCGGACAAGATGTTTGACACCACCAAGGAATTGGAAACTATTCCAGAATTAACGCCATTGGAACATCGAGATGGCCACGCACTTCCTCCAACCAAGATCAAGCACATCATGGACGACAACACCAGCGCCTACAACACGCGCTCCACAACCCCTGACGTCACTCCACTTCTGAAGCAGTTGAAGACCGCCTACTACGCCCTCACGGATATTCACGAGCGTCAACAACAACGAGATCTTCAATTGAACTTTCTCACCACGGGCGGCGACATTGTCTTCAAGCGGTTCTGTAACGCCCTGACCCGTGTCCTCACCGCCACTCGACCTGGCCACGCCCCAGCACTACTTAATCTTCAACGCCGACTGAAGGACGAGGCCTACGACGGTATCTCCAACGGTCTTCTGGCTCAACTTCTACTTGCGGCCACTTGTGGCAACACACAAATTGTGTTGTCACAAATTGTGAAGGACTCCCCGCAGGCTCAAGTGGACGGCAGGCTGCTTTTGCTGCACGTGCACTGCCGCCTTATCACCTACCCCCCCTCCCTGGACAACTCCTTCCTCACCAAGGCCAAAGCCCTTCGAATCTCTGAGTCCGAGGACCCCGCCGTGAAGCTCAACACCTTCACCACCCTCATTGGCAACCACAGGCAGCTCCACCCCGCCTTCTCTGGACAGCAGGAGCAGGAGGTCCTCATCGAGATCTTACGGGCCTCCCAGGACACGGCTGAGCACCTGTTCTCCATCCCCCTGTACTTCGAGGTCATCCGTACCTACGACGAGGACAACCGCCTGACCGCCTCTGGCTACCCCGGTGGTCTTCAGAAGTTCATTGAGGCCATCGGGAAGGTATGGTACACCCAGGGCTCTGCCCACCATTCCCAGCTCCCTGGCTCTTCATCCCGCCCCCGAGCTGCCTCCATGACGGGGGAAGTCCGTGAGGGGGGGCGGGGCTCGGCTGACAAGACCAAGCCGAAGGAGAAGCACCCTGGTGGGAAGAGCGGAAAGGGGGGCAAGGGGGGCAAGGGCACGCACCCTCGGGCTACCACACCACCCCCATCCAGGCCCCGCTCACCACTACGGGGCGGCACCAGAGCTGACTTCCTGGAGCACGAGAAGGCCCTGTACAAGGCGGCCAAGTCCAAGCACTCCGGCTCCACCAACAAGGACTCCACCCCCTCTGGCACCTGGAATGGCCTGAAGTTCACCCCCTCCGACCCCAATGACAAGTCCATCGGCCACCCCTGCCGCTCCTGCAAGTTCAAGCACGGCAAGACCGTCACCCACTCCCTCGGCAGGTTCGGCTGTCCCTGCACACTGGCTGAGAAGGCCGACATGTGGGTGAAAGCCGGCCCCCCTCCATCTGTGAACCATGTCTCCGCCCCCCATCCCTCCACACCCGCACCCCCTGCCACCCCCACCCCACCCCCCTCCGACAGTGCTTCAGCCAGCACCGCATCCGAGCTGGCAGCCCTCCGGCAAGAGGTTGCACAGCTCAGAGCAGCCACCCCTCCGCCACCCCCGCTCTGGCTGCACCACCCAGCTAAAGCAGTCAGCTTCCAGGCAGACCAGGAGTTTGAGGAGACTGAGTGACCCGCCCTCACCAGTAAGCCCTGGATCCCTCAGATCTCTGGCCCGTCACCTCACCCACCTCCCTCGGCTTCGGCCAACCACTTCTCCCCCAATCCCTTCAGCTCTCTCTCCCCCTCCGCCTCTCCACCCGACACCCAGTTCTCTTTCCCCCAGCTGGAGCCCCCCTCCCTCTTTGCCTTCAGGTACTTTGACACCGTCACGGCTACTGACTTGAGGGAGGACCCGGACCGCGAGGACCCGTCTTGGGAGAAGACGAAGCGGCAGAGGAAGCGGGACAAGGAGAAGCAGAAGAAGGCCAGGCAGCAGCAGCAGCAGAAGCTTGACGGCAGCACCAGGTAGCTGAGTCACTGGCTTCGGCCAACAGCACCGCCACCGCCCCAGTCCAGACAGACATCACCGTGGACTGCAACACCCAGTGCCCTGTGCCCTTACCTGACTGACCTCCTGACCGGCAGCACCTCAGTGGCCTCCACCATCTCCGAGGACACTCTGGACACTGCCACCACCCCTCCCACCTCCACCACTCCCCTCCCACCACCATCATCACCTCCCGGCTGCCATCAGCCTGAGCCTCGGGCCATTGATATCCCCCCAGCCACCACAATTGCACCTGACACTGCATGCATCCATACTGCAGTGCCTGGGATGGGGATGCATTGGGAGGGCACGCATACAGACCCGGTTCACACTGCTGCCGTACACACCGCCGCACCACAGCCTGGCTGTAACACTCCCTCGGTCACACGCACCCTAGTAGCCATTGCCATGCACTGGTTCTCCTTCACGGTTGCTGTGCTTCTCACACTTTTGCACATAACACTGACGTACACATTCTATATGTCACCTCGGCCGGCTACCACCTTCTCACAGCCGGCCTCTGCCAGTGCTTCGGCATCGGCCAATGCCTCCACACAGCCAGCCTCCGGTGGTGCCACGGCACCGGCTACTGCATCACCTCAGCCGGCCTCCGGTGGTGCCACGGCACCGGCTACTGCCTCCACACAGCCAGCCTCCGGTGGTGCCACGGCACCGGCTACTGCCTCACCTCAGCCGGCCCCCGGTGGTGCCACGGCACCGGCCATTGCCTCGCCTCAGCCGACCTCCGGTGGCCTTGCCGCACCAGCTACTGCCTCTCCACAGCCGGCCTCCGCCAGTGCTACGGCACCGGCCAACCACACGCCACATTTGCCCTCCGGGGGTGTCACCGCAGCTCCCACCACACTCTGTGAGCCAGCAGCTGCCTCCACACCGCCCCTGGGACACAGTGCCGATGAGGCCCTTGTGGGCACGCCCACCGATCACATCGTCTATACTGACGGTGCAACCGCCGCTGACACCCCTACATCTCTCAGCACAGCTCTCGAGGCCGACACTACAGTGGCCTCCGAGCAACCGCCTACACCCGGTGCCCCTGACAGCTCCCCAGCCCCCTTGGATTATACACCATACCCCGGGCTTGAGAGTATTGGCCGGTGGGCCGATGTCTCCGACTCAGACTGCGAGTCAGACACCGAGGGCTATCCGCCCCAACACACACCTCCTCCTCCTCCTCCAGTATCCGACACTGACGGTACGGTGCCTGCTCAGCCCACTGCCGATAGGGCAACTACACGGGCTACAGCGGGCAACCTGCCTGCATTGGTGGACACTGACCGGCTGGCTGCTACCTCAGACACACACATGCAGCCCCCAGTCCCGTCCACAGTGCAGGCCTGTGCCGTCACACCGGATTTCGACTTCCCTCCTATCCCTGATGAATCTCAGGAGGACACCTCGGAGACCACTACTAAGTGGAAGCAGTTCATGGCAGGGCTCGTCATGAATACACTCGTAATCATGATTACTTTCATGATTAGACGTTTTTTGGTACTAATCAAGTCTTGATTATACCCGACAGGGCACTAATCAAGTCTTGATTAGCCACGGCAGGGTACTAATCAAGTCTTGATTAGCCACGGCAGGGTACTAATCAAGTCGTGATTTTTTAATCATGACAAAAGTGGCGATATGACATATGTGGCCTCTGACAGTCGAGAGACAGTCTGACGCGACGGCCGGGTGGCCGTCGTCGGGTGGCCGTCGGTCGGGTGACTAATATCACTTTGTATATTTCGTGGCTTCGTTGCACATGAGCGCACGTTCGTTCAGGCTCCACAATCGCCCGTGTGTTTTCTCAGATTTCCCGGACAGTTCGTCACGCATACCGTACTTAAGCACGCACACACCGCAGAATGGGTCGGAGCAAGAAAAAATCCGTTACTAACAGGCAACCGACGCTAGACATGAAGCAGTATCCGGCTTTGAAAAAGCCGCTTGAGCACATCGAGGGAAACATATTCAGATCCCGGGGTCCTTTTGGACGCTTGCTTCCGGGCGCATGTCAGAGAGCGAGAAGGAAACTATTTTTTTGTGTACCATACGCGAGTTCTCGCTTTCGCAAAGGGAGCGAGGCAGCTCCTTCGCAGGCTTTTCAATTGCAGGAGAGATGGGTCCGACTGGGACCGGCAGCCTTGAGGAAGGCGATGCTAGTGGCGAAATATTTTGGATTGAATATCCACTGCCATTTCTACAGTATTTCTATGCGCCACATTCCCTCTTCCTACTGAAGAGCAAGCACCACGTGCGGAATCCGCTTTGGTACCCCTCACGCCGCAGGATGAGAAACGTCCCCCTCGCCATCCCGACTTTCCGAACCTGGCATTTCCGTTTGCTGAAGTGTACAAGTTTTATTCAGTTACTTCTGACGATCTGGTTGAGATGGGGCCTAAGTCTGGACAATTTGCGACTCAGTTTGTGTGCACGGTTAAGAACAGTGATGGCACCGCCTGCGGCACGATACGCAACATCTCATCGCGTCATTACATCTCACCGCGTTATTACATCTCACCGCGCTTTCACACGCCTCCGCGATATCACATGTCTCCGCGCTATGCACATGCTATACACATGCCTCCAAGCAATGAGCTAAAGTTTACCCCACTCAGATGAGCAAAGAATGACTAAATGATCCAACAACCGAAAATATTCGAAAATCATGATTAAACTAATCAAGTCTTGATTAGACCCGACAGGGTACTAATCAAGTCTTGATTAGACCCGACAGGGTACTAATCAAGTCTTGATTAGCCACGGCAGGGTACTAATCAAGTCTTGATTAATCACAGGACCCCACTAATCAAGTGTAATCATAGTATTCATGACGAGCCCTGGGAGCAACCCCACAATGGTTGATAGGTTGGGAAGGGTATAGTGATGCCGCGGATACTTGGGAGCCGATAGAGAACTTAGTCGGCCATGGGCAGGAGATTGTCACGGAGAGACTGATTTCACCCCCCACTATAAGGTGGGGGCCTGTCTCCTGCTTTCCCCCCTCGGAGTGCAGTGCGTGTGTCACTCTGCCGTGACCTGCCGATCCGTCAGTCCGCGATAGTTAAACCTACAGTATGTCCATTTTATCTATCTTAGACTTCCGAGAGTTCCGCTGCCTTTGCTTGCCTGACCCGCAGACATATATATATATTCATTATATATATATATATATCCACCTGACCCGTTATCACACTTCCCGTAAGGTTATGAGCTGTTACCACTTCAGTGGTGGCATTCTCGTTTGATCAAGATCCGTCTCACCGAACGCACCTGGTCACCCACCCGACGGTCTACCGATGGCTACTATCCCATGGTCCTTGCGTGGGAGGACCATAATCGATTATGGTCCTCCCACAAGGACCAATGTTGCAAGAATTTAATTGGGCATTGGTTCGGATCTAGAAGGCGCGCCCAATGATTTTTAGTATCAATGGGACATATATTAATTACTTCGATGCTTGGTCCGGCCTGGATCCACCCAATATATCCATGGCGTTCGCATTTGCGACAAGCACCCTCAACTTTTCAGATTGCATTTTTTTCTGAAAATTCAAAAAGGCACAAAAAGATACGATATCTTCAATATTTTTTTGGGAATAGTATGTGCAGGCTACACCTGCGTCCATGCGATCATATCGATCTTATACACATGTCCCCATCATATTTGGGTCATACGTCATGTTGGAGTGCATATATTGGCCATCTCTAATGCTTATTAACAACCGTACACCTTTTTAGTCGGTTTTTTTAGCCGGAATGGGATAATCGGTGCAAACATGACCCATTATCCACGATGCCCGCTAGAGTGCATTCAGAGTGTGGTAGGAGCGTATGGTGCTTAAACTTTTGAAGTATATCCATAAAATGATTTTTTGAAAGCTTAACATAAACCATATGGGCAAGTATGTGAGCGATGTGCACTCGTTAGCTTGACGCGAAGTGAAAATTAGAAGTGCAAAAATCACAAAATCCTTGTTTCACTCGGGAGTGATCAGCCGCCACGGTAAACGAGAGCTCAGATGGCGACTAGAGTGTGGACTATCCAACTAAGTTTTCATATTTGGTCATAAACTCAAGGTGTGCGACCATGCGCGGCCAACACCGCGCACCATGCAACCGCTAGGACGGTTAAAGACTATGGTCCTTGTGGGAGGACCATCTTTTTTTCGACGATTTCGATAAAAAACATATCAAAAGCGCACCCTTTAAGCACCGCGCCCCTCTAGCACACGCGTGGACGATCCTGTAGGGGAAATTATTCAATTGACTCATAAATATGATGCCAAAAGCACGTATACGCCTCAAAGATCCATGTGGCACTCATAATAGTCATCGCGCGTTGGTCCTTGTGGGAGGACCATGAATTTGGATAGTAGCCACAAGGGAGTGAACACAGAGATAGCTGCGTTGGCGCCACCCTCAAAGATGCGGAAAGTGACAAAGGTCACCGTGGCCTCATTTCTGGATGACAGTGATGATGAAGGAGAAGGAGAGGTGGCGATTGATGCCACGCAAGCGCCGGGTGAGGAAGATGAGACGGATCATGAAGTACCTCGCATTACCCGTGGCACCCAAGGATACTGATCCTTTGGTTTGGCATAGGAATCATAGCGCCATCCTGCCTCAGTTTTCCAAAATGGCCAGCCAATTTTTGGGTGCACCTGCTAGCACTGCACGTGTTGAGCGTTCATTTAGTGCTTGCGGTCAGATGCACTCCAACCTTAGGAAGTGTTTGGAGGAGGGTACCATCCAACATTCTATGATGGCCTCCATGAACACGTAGACATTAGAGAGTTCACACACAGGCTAGGGTGCACTTGCTAGTCGTCCAACCTATGGTTGCCGCAATAATAGATTCTAGACGTCGTAAGGGTCATATTTGGACAAATTTATCACTTGCTGTCGATATCCCCGATATATCGATATATCGGAAAATTTTGGAATATCAATATCTGTCGACAAGTTTTCGTTTCTTGTCGGTATATGTCGACAACTTTCGTGTAGTTATCGGTATCTGTCGACAGCAATAAAGGTGTTATTCATATCTGTCGACAAGTTTTGCAATGTTATCGGTATCTGTCGACACCAAACTTCATTATATCGAAATCTATCGATACGCGTTTTGGGAACCGATACGGTACCTTGATATAAACTTCTGCCTATCGAAAAACTATCCATGAGGCCTAAAACTTTCGATACCACTCCTTGTTGACAATTCATCCTCACTGTTCTTCCGCCTGTAAGTAAGCGGAATAAGTGCAGTTGTTGAATTAATTCCTCGCGTATGCTCGTGTTCTTCGTGAACCGTTGTAGGCTAAATCGCTTTTGTTGCCTAACTCGCTTTCGCCTTGCGTGTTCCCACGATGTAAGTTTCGTTTTCCTTTTCCTTAATTCCTCTTGCTAATTTCTCTCGACCGGATTATTTTTTAGATTTCGTTCGTCCTTGCACGTTCCTTACAGTAGACACTCGATTTTAAGAAAACAGGAATTTTAGGCCAGCCTAGCAACTTTCTTATTTATATAGAGATCTTAAATATGGAGTGTTATGTGTTAAATATTGTGAAGAAATCAAAAAAGCTGGCTACTTTCTTATTGGCGGGTTTTCTTATTACTGAGTGATTACTGTATCCTGAAGCGCGCCCTCCTTATTACTAGAATGTCCTAGTGACACAGTGAAAACGCTGAACGCCGTAGGGTTTGAGCGAGGCAATTAATAGATAGTTTGAAACACATACAGGGTAGAATATTCTGGGGACCACGCCGGAGGAGCAGGTTCCGGCAGGTGGTGCGGCGGCATCGGCATCCGCCGTGCCGGCCCCTGCTATGCCTGTCTCGCAGGGAAAGGATGTGAAACCCGCGCCACTGCAATCGGCGCGGGTAACCACCACAGCGGATGCGGACGGTGAGTTCGCGGGGTTCGTTCAGACCGTCAACCACGCCGCCATCGGGCAGGTTGATCTCACGGGTTACGACACGGACGATTACGAGGACCTCGCCGATGGCAGCTTCATCGTGAAGCCGCGGACTCCGGCCATTTCGGCGAATCATGCGTCGGAGTCCGCGACCCACGTGCCTCAGTCTGGTGGTGCATCCCGCACCTACGGTTGTGGCAAGCCGCCGTGGGGCTTCCCCGCACACGCGGGCCCGTGGGGGTTTCATTACTTTGTCTCTCTCTTTCTTTTGATCTCGATCATGGGAGTGGGAGCTGCCGCCTACACGGCGGCCAATGACATCGACTCTGTACAGGTATCGGGTCGGGCTGCACCGCAGCCTGTGCTGTGCAGGGGAGACTTATGCATCTACCCCGGTATATCCGAGCTGGACCCCGTCACTCTGGATGCGGTACTGCACTCCCTGGGTGCTGCGACGGTGGTTCACCGGCCGCCTGACCCACTGGAGAGCAGTGCTGCAAGCTACTACCGTGGGCATTATGGTGACGGTGCTCCTCTGGACTTTGACCCCGAGTAGCTTTCCTTCTGGCTCTGGCAGTGTACCACTCTGGTGGTGTACTGAGATGTGCTTTGACCTCAACATGGTCTTCAATTTGGTTTATGCTTTACTTTGACGTCTACAATCTTCAATCTGGTTTGCTGCCACAGTGCTTTTCAGTAGTTTAGCAGGACCTGAGTACCTGTATATTTCTGCACTTGTGCCGGCTAGAGGGTTTCAATTTGTGTATCAGAATAGCACAGTTGAATTAGCAGTTAGGTTTGTCACCCTAGCTCCTACCCTAACTTATCTTGACTTTTCTGACTTACCTGTCAGTCACCACCCACAGTGCTGGGGTGGTGTACTGAAATCTGTATAGGCAGCCCTGACCGGGAGTCCCGGTGCAGGCCCCTATGACAGATTCCTAGGTAGCCAACACTGGACCTGTGACTGATCCGTAAGCCCGTGCTGTGACACACCGAGTGTCACAGGTAGCTAGATCCGTGACCGTTCCGGGTATATCTAGCTTAGGGTTTATTTCTTATGAGAGTTTATCTATATTGGTTCACTGACTGTCTGATATCTTGAACCGGGATATTCCAGTAAGGAGCAATCTTGCAAGAATTTAATTGGGCATTGGTTCGGATCTAGAAGGCGCGCCCAATGATTTTTAGTACAGTAATCACTCAGTAATAAGAAAACCCGCCAATAAGAAAGTAGCCAGCTTTTTTGATTTCTTCACAATATTTAACACATAACACTCCATATTTAAGATCTCTATATAAGTAAGAAAGTTGCTAGGCTGACCTAAAATTCATGTTTTCTTAAAATCGAGTGTTTACTGTATCAATGGGACATATATTAATTACTTCGATGCTTGGTCCGGCCTGGATCCACCCAATATATCCATGGCGTTCGCATTTGCGACAAGCACCCTCAACTTTTTCAGATTGCATTTTTTCTGAAAATTCAAAAAGGCACAAAAAGATACGATATCTTCAATAATTTTTGGGAATAGTATGTGCAGGCTACACCTGCGTCCATGCGATCATATCGATCTTATACACATGTCCCCATCATATTTGGGTCATACGTCATGTTGGATGAGTGCATATATTGGCCATCTCTAATGCTTATTAACAACCGTACACCTTTTTAGTCGGTTTTTTAACCGGAATGGGATAATCGGTGCAAACATGACCCATTATCCACGATGCCCGCTAGAGTGCATTCGTAGTGTAGTAGGAGCGTATGGTGCTTAAACTTTTGAAGTATATCCATAAAATGATTTTTTGAAAGCTTAACATAAGCCATATGGGCACGTATGTGAGCGATGTGCACTCGTTAGCTTGACGCGAAGTGAAAATTAGAAGTGCAAAAATCACAAAATCTTTATTTCACTCGGGAGTGATCAGCCGCCACGGTAAACGAGAGCTCAGATGGCGACTAGAGTGTGGACTATCCAACTAAGTTTTCATATTTGGTCATAAACTCAAGGTGTGCGACCATGAGCGGCCAACACCGCGCACCATGCAACCGCTAGGACGCTTAAAGACTATGGTCCTTGTGGGAGGACCATCTTTTTTCGACGATTTCGATAAAAAAACATATCAAAAGCGCACCCTTTAAGCACGCCCCTCTAGCACACGCGTGGACGATCCTGTAGGGGAAATTATTCAATTGACTCATAAATATGATGCCAAAAGCACGTATACGCCTCAAAGATCCATGTGGCACTCATAATAGTCATCGCGCGTTGGTCCTTGTGGGAGGACCATGAATTTGGATAGTAGCCACAAGGGAGTGAACACAGAGATAGCTGCGTTGGCGCCACCCTCAAAGATGCGGAAAGTGACAAAGGTCACCGTGGCCTCATTTCTGGATGACAGTGATGATGAAGGAGAAGGAGAGGTGGCGATTGATGCCACGCAAGCGCCGGGTGAGGAAGATGAGACGGATCATGAAGTACCTCGCATTACCCGTGGCACCCAAGGATACTGATCCTTTGGTTTGGCATAGGAATCATAGCGCCATCCTGCCTCAGTTTTCCAAAATGGCCAGCCAATTTTTGGGTGCACCTGCTAGCACTGCACGTGTTGAGCGTTCATTTAGTGCTTGCGGTCAGATGCACTCCAACCTTAGGAAGTGTTTGGAGGAGGGTACCATCCAACATTCTATGATGGCCTCCATGAACACGTAGACATTAGAGAGTTCACACACAGGCTAGGGTGCACTTGCTAGTCGTCCAACCTATGGTTGCCGCAATAATAGATTCTAGACGTCGTAAGGGTCATATTTGGACAAATTTATCACTTGCTGTCGATATCCCCGATATATCGATATATCGGAAAATTTTGGAATATCAATATCTGTCGACAAGTTTTCGTTTCTTGTCGGTATATGTCGACAACTTTCGTGTAGTTATCGGTATCTGTCGACAGCAATAAAGGTGTTATTCATATCTGTCGACAAGTTTTGCAATGTTATCGGTATCTGTCGACACCAAACTTCATTATATCGAAATCTATCGATACGCGTTTTGGGAACCGATACGGTACCTTGATATAAACTTCTGCCTATCGAAAAACTATCCACGAGGCCTAAAACTTTCGATACCACTCCTTGTTGACAATTCATCCTCACTGTTCTTCCGCCTGTAAGTAAGCGGAATAAGTGCAGTTGTTGAATTAATTCCTCGCGTATGCTCGTGTTCTTCGTGAACCGTTGTAGGCTAAATCGCTTTTGTTGCCTAACTCGCTTTCGCCTTGCGTGTTCCCACGATGTAAGTTTCGTTTTCCTTTTCCTTAATTCCTCTTGCTAATTTCTCTCGACCGGATTATTTTTAGATTTCGTTCGTCCTTGCACGTTCCTTACAGTAGACACTCGATTTTAAGAAAACAGGAATTTTAGGCCAGCCTAGCAACTTTCTTATTTATATAGAGATCTTAAATATGGAGTGTTATGTGTTAAATATTGTGAAGAAATCAAAAAAGCTGGCTACTTTCTTATTGGCGGGTTTTCTTATTACTGAGTGATTACTGTATCCTGAAGCGCGCCCTCCTTATTACTAGAATGTCCTAGTGACACAGTGAAAACGCTGAACGCCGTAGGGTTTGAGCGAGGCAATTAATAGATAGTTTGAAACACATACAGGGTAGAATATTCTGTATATCGGTGTTTTATAACTATGAGGCTGAAACGGGTGATATATGTCTGTAGAAGATATAACATATGAGAGTAAGAGAGTCTAAGTAGCTTATGCTACGTGCGCTTTGTAAGGTTGTACGCAGTACGGCTACGGTAATGCTCGAGTACTCTAACACGTGGCTCGCGGTCTCTGTCGCTGTGACTCGCGGTCTCGTCGAGCCGAATAATGCAGTCATCTGCGCACATGCATCGAGGAATGTCATACAGGGGGCAGTACTGGATATCTAGTCCCCCGTGACACCACCACATTCTGTGGATGTGGGTGGCAGTGGCATGGTAATGAAAACAAGCAATATCAATATACTCGGATACGGAGCAAGCAGAGATACATGCATTTGCATTAGCAAGAACTGGTCCTACTGGTGCCTCCGGGTCTTTAGAAATAGACATGCTCGCAGAGGCCCACCTTCCCTCGCCTCGGGTCACCCTATCAAGTTCTGCCGTTGCAGTGATGCTAAGACTATCTCGTCCTGTTGTTGTTGTCGTTGTACTCGGTAGTTGCTGTTGTTGGGCATGAAGCTTCTGTGTTGCAGCTGCTCGTAGTCTCTCCGTCAGCTTAACAACCCGGTCCTTAATATCCAAGAGGCGGGCAGTGAACTTGTCGATAATGGGAACCCCGTGTTTTGTGGTAGGAAGGGCCTTAGTGAAAATGTCAACCGGATTGTCATCGGTCGGAATCCATACCGGAATAAACTTCCTGAGGGCCCCCTGTCACCAGTTCCGAACCGCGTGGTACCAAACCGCGATGTGTTTGAGCTTAGTAGAGAGTGCCCGCTGAGTGACCAAAGTCTGAACT
The DNA here is from genome assembly GCA_001247695.2 of Cymbomonas tetramitiformis. Taxonomy (NCBI): domain Eukaryota; kingdom Viridiplantae; phylum Chlorophyta; class Pyramimonadophyceae; order Pyramimonadales; family Pyramimonadaceae; genus Cymbomonas; species Cymbomonas tetramitiformis. The sequence goes on along the minus strand of LGRX02026898.1, from coordinate 1,131 downwards.
GCTGAGTTATCTACATTGATGGTGATGGGCTCAGCTGAGGGGAAGAACTCTGTCAGTGTGTTGTAGATGGCCAGGGCGGAGGTGCAGGCTTCTGACATGGCAACATACTCTGCCTGTGTAGAGTGAAGGGCAGTGCATGATTTCTGCTTCTTTGACCACCAGTCAATGAGCATACCGTGAAAGTAGAGACAATAGCCGGAAACTGAGTTCCGTGTGGCAGTGTCTCCTGTATGGCCTGAGTCACAGAACACTGTGAGCTGGGGTGTTGTAGAGTCAATAGCCATAGCAAGTGTGTAGTCTCTGGTGGAGTAGGCATAGTGAAGGACCCGCTTGGCAGCGGTGAGGGCCTCAATTGTGGGCTGGTGGCAGAACTGAGCCAGAAACGTGACGTGGTAGTTGCTATAAAAGCAGTCTCAGGCAGTGAGACGTGCGAGCAAGAGATGGACCGAAAGCCACGAGAATAACATTAGATGGAATATAAGGTTATTCTCTAGGAACTGTCACGTGTGACGCACCAAAGGTGACAGACCGGGCTATCGATATCGAGGTCGATCTCTGTCACGGTTCTATACGAACCTAATATGTGACGCGGCTGCTATTGAACTGTAGCAAGCACGCGCAAGTATTTGGTGGGGTATGAGTGCAGCAGTCTGGTGTCCAGAAGTGCTTGCATGAGCCCGATGCTCCTCATATACTTCCAGTGCCCTCACGCAATCTCATGCGTTACCACCATCGGGTTGTGAACCCGAGGGCACTGAGTGAACTTCCCGTATCGGCTGGTCGAAATAGCCTTTGATACTCGCATGCTGTTCATTTCATGCTTGAAGCGAAGACGCGTCTTCTCAGACCACTTCGGTTCTTCAAGACTTGTCTTGCTTCGCCATCTCGATGCCAATACCTGGCCTCTCGATGACAGATGTCACTCACCTTAGGTGAATGACCGACATGACGACTGTACATGTCATAGTCGACCGTACTGACAATACTCGACGACTGTATGTCATTATGACATATGACATGACATGACATGGTATGACATGTATGATAGGTATGACACGTATGACACATATGTCATCGGTCATATCCCTGACAGATCTCCTCTCTTAGAAGAGTTGTGACCTCACAATATAG